>PVIR01006402.1:0-66214 GCA_004026965.1 Petromus typicus
GGGCCGGGGAGTTAGCTCAGTGGTTCCGGCGCCTGTCTCGCAAGCGCAAGGGCCCGGGTTCGATTCCCCGGTAACCACATAACAATACTGGGTGTGGAGACCCACACCCAGCAGCAACCAGTACCACACACCACAGTGCCGGGCGTGGTGGCTCATGCCTGTAATCCCAGCACTCGGGAGGCAGAGGCAGGAGGATTGTGATGTGAGTTGGAGGCTGAGCTCAGGGCCAGCCTGAACCACAAAGCGAGACCCTGTCTCCAAAAAAACCTAAAAAAAAAAAAATGAGTATTTGGCAGATTTCCTATGATTATGTATATATATAAATAAATACAATTTTTGGAAAAAAATAAACACTAGCAGGCAGCTGTGAAAAAAAAAGAACCCAACTAGAGAACTGATTTTAACATTGTAGTATAAATAAATAAATACAGGGCCGGGATTTAGCTCAGTGGTTCCGGTGCCTGTCTTGCAAGCACAAGGACCCGGGTTCGATTCTGGTTAACCACATACAATACTGGGCATGGAGATTCACGCCCAGCAGCAATCAGCACCACATACCACAGTGCCGGGCGTGGTGGCTCACTCCTGTAATCCCAGCACTAGGCAGGCAGAGGCAGGAGGACTGCTATGGTGTGAGTTTGAGGCTGAGCTCAGGGTCAGCCTGAACCACAAAAGCGAGACCCTGTTTTGAAAATAAATAAATAAATAAATACAACTGTGCTACATTCACACAGTGAAATAGTACCCACGAAGATAAAAAGGAAATTACTATGTGCTATGAAAAAAATGTATTGCATAGGCATGTGCTAAGCAAAGGAAGGCACACTCCTGACTCCACATCTAAAAAACCATGAAACAGCAGAGCACAGGGTTAGCACAAGAGAAGTTGTCGGGGACAGAAGGACTGGAAATCCTAAGCAGCATCAGGTAATTTGCAGTGAGAGGCACATTTTGTGTCTTGACTATGATAGCAGCCATACAACTGTATTCATTTATTAGAAGTAAACAACCACACACCTAAAGTTGTACTATCAAATATAATTCAATAAGGAGGAAAATAAAAATATAGAATGAAAAAAAAAAAAAGAATTTTCTTTTCAGTGCTGGAGTTGAGCATTTAGCTATATCCTCCTTTGTCTTTTATTTATTTCAAGACAGGGTCCTACAAAGTCACTCTGAAATCCTATTGCCCAGTCAGGCTAGAGTGCTAGGATCACAGGTGTCCAACTGAAAATGTTTTATGTACTGCAAACATGTACTAGTAAAAACAATTTTTTTTCTTTTTTTGAGACAGGGTCTCGCTTTGTAGTTCAGGCTGGCCCTGAGCTCAGCCTCAAACTGACATCACAGCAGTTCTCTTGCCTCTGCCCCCCGAGTGCTGGGATTACAGGCATGAGCCACCACGCCCGGCACTGTGGTATGTGGTGCTGATTGCTGCTGGGGTGAGTCTCCACGTCCAGAATTGTATGTGGTTACCGGGGATCGAACTCAGGCCCTTGCACTTGCAAGACAGGTGCCAGAACCACTGAGCTAAATCCCCGGCCCAGTAAAAACAATTTTTAAAAAGTAAATAATACTACCAAAAACTGATTGGCATTTTGCTATGCCAATAAGATAAATCATGTGTTTATTGTAAGGTAACATTAAGAGATGGAGGGAGAAAAGGGGATGAAGAATTAAGATGTGTTATGTGCACAGACCAACTCTCTATGAGGAACACAATCATTGTGCACTACAAATGTGAACACATTTTTTTAAAAATACATTAAATGTTAATACTTCATTTTCTAACCTGAAAAAATAGGAAAGTTACAATGTAGTTAAGACCTACCACATTTCTCATTTGAAGCAGTTTACTAGTGCTACATTGACAGTATCAAGAAAATAATATAAAATACTCCGTTAAGTTGTTCTATTTTTTTTCTTTTTTGCAGTTCAGAGACTTAAACCCAGGGCTGCTCCCTGACTACACCCCAGACTGGTTTTGCTTTGGTTTTTTTTGTTTGTTTTTGAGACAGGGTCTCACTTTTATAGTTCAGGCTCGTCCTGAGCTCACTATGTAGCCCAAGCCAGCTTCAAACTCACAGCAATCCTCCTGCCTCTGCCTCCTGAGTTCTGGGATTACAGGAGTGAATCACCACACCTGGCATTGTGGTATGTGGTTACCAGGGATCGAACTCAGGACCTTGTGCTTGGCAGGGAGGCACTGGAACCACTGAGGTAAATCCTTGGCCCTGGTTGTTTTGTTTTTGTTTTAGTTTTAGTTTTGAGACAAAGTCCTGAGGTTGCTAAGTTGTCCACTACTACAAAAAGATAAGACAGATGGGTGGATGGGTGAATGGATGAATGGTTGGATGAACAGAAAAGCAGAACATTGTCTGAACTGTTCTTCCAAGAACTCATTTCTTGAACTATTCCTCCCAGTGGTCATTTATTTGCACTAATTTTTCCATCACTGTAGCTAATCCGTGCCAGTTCCTCAGCTTCTGTGAGCTGGCATGTTCTGGACTGGAGCAGACCCTGTTGGGGCCACTGCAGCCCACACGGCACTGGGCTGCACCAAGCAATGTCCAGGCCTAACCAATTACACAGTCCCAGGCTGCATGGTGACACATCAGGCTCCACAGGCCCAAGGCCCCATCAATTTCAGCACAGAAAAACAAAAAACAAAAGCAAAAGTCTCCAGACACAGCTAAAGAGGCCCTGAAGGACAGAGCTGCTGTTCACTGGGAATGACAAATTTAGGACAGTCTGGAGGCTAAGAATCTTCTAAGCACAAGTTTTCTGAGCTCAGGTTCTCTGTCTGCATGCCAGCAGCACACAAAAGCAGCTTAGAGGAATCACTCAGTTCCGTCCCTGTCCCCCTCCCCCCCCCCCGCCCTCACCGTTGATGGGTGCTTCTCCTGAGTAGAGGTCCTAACAGGGAGGAACTTGCTGGCAAATACAGTTTCAAGTTTTACCTTCTAGCCAAACAAGCAAGAGGAAACTAGCAGAGAAAACACTCAGGGGATAATCTTAACCAAGCCAGTTTATCCTTGCACACCACACTGTGCTGTCTAAAGGCAAAGTTTCCAGTAACATTCCACATTGAAACAAACAATGAGCACAGCTCCCAGCACCAGGAGGCTGAGGCAAGAGTACTGCCACTCTGGGCTACACAGTTAAGTTCAAGGTCAGTCTGAACTACATACTGAACCCATCTCAAAAAAAAAAAAACTCGGGCCAGGGATTTAGCTCAGTGGTTCTGGCGCCTGCCTTGCAAGCACAAGGTCTGGAGATGATTCCCAGTAACCACATACAGCAATGCCGGATGTGGTGACTCATGCCCACCAGCAATCAGCACCACACACCACAGTGCCAAGTGTGGTGGTTCAGGCCTGTAATCACAACACTCCGGTGGCAGAGGCAGGAGGACTGCTGAGAGTTCAAGGCTGGCCTGTGCTACATAGTGAGCTCAGGGCCAGCCTAAACTACAAAGTAAGACCCTGTCTCAAAAATAAATAAATAATAAAATAATAACAACAGCAACCATAACAATGATGATGATGATGATGATGAAATCTAAGTAAGGATCAGGAATTTAGCTCAGGGGTTCCAGCATTTGCAGGCAATCACTAGGTCCCAAGTTTGAGTCCTGGTACCACATATCACAATGCCAGGTGTGGTGGCTACACTTGTAACCCCAGCACTCTGGAGGCAGAAGCAGAAGGATTGCTGATTTCAAGGCTAGCCTGGGCTGCATTTCAGGGCCAGTCTGAACTACAAAGCAAAATCTTGACTCAAAAAAAAACTAAAAAAGGAAAAATCTAAGTAAAACAAACAATTAAAACTGTTTTGTACTGTAACCAAGCTACACACTTAGGATTAATCTGGGGACCAGCCTTACCTGTATCACCTTAGAGGGGCTCCTGACAAGAAGCCAAAGTCTATCCTGGCATGGTAATGCACACCCATCATTGCAGCTACCCAGGAAGCTGGTGCAGTAAGATCCCAAGTCCAAGGCCCACCCTCCGCCTCAAAAAAGCACAAAAAGCCTGGAGATGCAGCTCTCCAGTAGATGCAGCTCTTTAGCAGTTGCTTGCCTAGCACACATGAGGCCCTGGGTCCCCCACCCCACAAAAGGAAAAGTCAATCAGGAGCCCTGAGTTGAGGGGAAGGAGAAATCAAAAGTCTTCAGGGTTTGGATTCCGGTGACCACAAAAATATTCTGGAATACAGGTCACAGGGCAATCAGAAAGGGCTTGGACTTGACCATCACCCAAGGTAGAGCTTCAGTAGCTTGTTGGGTACCAATGACAGGCTCCCAGAGTCCCCAGCTGCTCCAGGAAGGGAGAGGTGCTCAGCCCACACATGCCAGGAAGTAGGTCCAGGTCACCCTCCACCTCAAGACGCAGACCTGTATCCCTGGGTCTTTTGCTGCTTCTGAGACATTAATAAGCAGGAATTTGGCACTAATTCAAGAAGTCCCTGGAAACAAAGTCAAAATGGCACAAAGAAAACCTATTTGGAAAAGAACATATTGATTACTTTCAGGCCCAAAAGTTTTGTTTTCCTTCATCTTTTCAGTTTTTTTCAAGGTTAACCCTCAAACCCAAGGCATCACACATGCTAGGTAAGCACTAAAAATTTTTTATTTGTCTTTTGGTATTAGGCATTGAACCCAGGGCCCTTTTTGGAACTGAGCTATATCCCCTATCTTTGAAAATTTTTCTTGAACAGTTTTCTGAACTTGCTAAATTGTCCAGTATGAGCTTGAACTTCAATCTTCCAGCATCAGCCTCCTAAAGTGCTGAGCTCACAGATGTCCGCAACTATGCTCAGCTCTTAAGTTTTCCCTGGGCAACTGCTGTGCAGTACCATGTTGTTTATCTGTGCTGTACAGTCTACTGATTTAAAAACTTTTTCCTCTAAAACTATCATTTATTACTCATTTGTGACTTTCATCATCCCACTTCTCATATTAAAATGAAGTGACAGCACAGTTTTTTTTGCTACTGGGGAATTCAACTCAGGACCTTGCACTTGCCAGGCAGGTGCTGTACCAAATTTTCTAATTTCATACTTAATAAAATCTAGTAAAACTTTTATCTGAAAGTAAGAAAATCCTAGAATCTTTGTCCTAGTTAATTTAAAACAATATCTTTTGGAAATACTTTCTGCAAGCTATAACTTAGCAAGACCCTGTCTCAGAATCAAGTAAGTAAAACGGATGAGGATATAGTTCAATCCCCAATACCACCAAAAGAAGTTTGGCCCAATTACTTTACAAATAGGTATGTTAAAGGATCATTTAGTTTCAAAAAATAGGCAAACAGCTTCTGTCACAAATCAACTTCGAGACTTAAGGTTCCCTGATTGTCTCAAAGACTAGACATAACTAAAGACCTAAAATACTATCCAGAGAATTTTTTCTCTTTTCTAATCTATCTGTCACCTTATGGCAACACACTGTAATTCAAATCTGTCTTTTTCCTTATTGCATGAAAAAATTCGAGGTGATCTAAATGTTAATATTGTATACTGATACTTGAATCAGTCTGAATAATACATATAAGCACTAGAAGAATGCTAGGAATGGAAAAAGCTTTTAAAGATGTATCACTTGTAGCCAGGGGTGGTGGAGTGTGCCTGTAATCACAGCACTCTGAAAGGCTGAGCAAGTCAAGGAGATCCTGTCTCAAGTCTCAAAAAGGCCTGCAGATGTAGCTCAGTTCAGAGTCCCTGAGTTTACTTACCAGCACCAAAAAAAATACTTTTTTTAATGTTTCTTAAAAAGCTACTTTTAAATTTCACAAACAGTTGAAGCAAAAGAAATATTAAACACTGAATTGACTGCAAACCAGTTTTGGCTCTTGGTACAAAAAGTGGGGACTAACATAGAAAACATGCCCTACTTCTCTCCTGCTGCTGCAAGTAAGTTCTGAGTTATGTGACAAGCACTACAGGCATGCTTCTGAGAATGACAGCAGCACTGTCCCCACTGCTGGTCTAGCTCTAAAACTCAAAAAAAAAAATTAGGTTCATGTGTTAAAATGACTTCTATGGATAACTAACAAAATGTTGGATAACTTAAGTGTTACTTTCCTTATTTAAAAGAGCTAGAAGACAACTCCAAATGGTTAACAGTCTCAGCAAGTATTTCAAAAGTTTCATACACATGTATGTAACAATGTGGTTACAGCAGAATCACACAAACCTGAGCCCAGAGCCAGCAACCACACAGCCAATTCTGAATTTAAAAGCTGTCCCCGCATGGGAGCCTAGCTCTCCCAGCCAACCAGGCTTCTCCTTCTCCCTGGAAGCCCATGGCAAGCAGGGCGTCACGCAGCTGAAGTCACCAGGTCATTTAGCGAAAATTACACCTCGCTTCGAAACTTGGGGCCAGACGGCCTTGTTCCTCTGTAGAAATGCAGCTGGGGGGAATCGGAGGCAAGGAAGGCTTAGGACGCCTGTTTTCCGCCCAGGAAACACTTGGCCCCTAAGGAGGTCGAGTCCTGGATTCCGACCGCTTCCTCAAGCCTTGCTCGCGGTCTGTTTTACAAAAGTGAAGGAACTTTTCCTGCTTTATCTCCGTGCCCTGGGAGCAAGCGGCCCTGCAATCCAATCTCCTAACCTGGCAGGGGAAGAGGGTGGCGGAGGAAGGGGGGGAAGCCAAAGCAACACAGCTTAATGGGAGACCAAAAAAAAGAAAGAAAGAATGAAAGAAAAAAGAAAAAAATTAAACACACACACACACACACACACACACACACACACACACACACACACTTAAACACCCAGGTTCCTCCACCGCCCAGACAAGCCCAGCCCCGGCGCCCAGCACACCGAGCACCGGGGCCCCGCGAGCTGCACCCCGAGCTCCCGTGCGCCCCACGCGCGGCGCCCAGCTGTCAGATCTCAACTCGGAGACCGAGCGTTAGGATAGAGAAACAAAAAGGCCGCGCCGGGCCGGGGTCGAGGGGGGTGGGGGCGCGACCGACGCCCCCGCTCAGGCCCGGCAGTCAGCGGGGCCCCACAGGGCCCGGCTCGGCCCGTCACCGCCACCCCCGACCGGGGTCCGGCTGTGAGGACCCGGCTCCGCCCCTCCTCCGCGTCGCATTGTCCACCTCGATCCAACTTTGACGAACAAGGGCTCCGGGTCTGGCCGGCCTCGCCGCTCCGGGCCTCGTCCGCGCCGCGGGCCTTGTCCCTACCGACTGCGGCCCGGCCCCACCGCCGCCGCCCGGCCCCACCTCAGCCGCGTACCTGTCATTGAGCTGGTCCTCGGTGCCCGGCAGCGGGTGCACCACAAAGTGGATGGACGTCATGGCGCCGGGCTGCCGGGGCGAGCGGGCGCCGGCGCGGGTCCGGGCGGAGGGCGGCGGGCGGCGGGCGGGGCGGGCGCGGGCCGCGCGTCACGGGCGAGAGGCCGCCGCCGCCATCTTCACTTCTGCCCCAGTTTCTCCGCCTCGCGGGCGGTGCCGGCGCGGGGGAGGGGCGGTGAGGCCGGCGGGCGGGGGCGGGGCTGAGGGCGGGACTCCGAGGAACGGGCGTTGCGGCGCCCACGATTGGACGGCTCGACGCCGGCGCTTCACGGCGCTGTAAGGCGCGCGCCGATTGGTGCTTCCTGGAAAGAGCTCCGCCCCTAGTTGGGCGGGGCGGGGCGGCTAGGTTTCCGGAGAGCACGTGGTCGTGCGGGCGGGGCGAAGGTAGCCCGCCGGCGCGAGTCGGGGGCGCAGGTGACGCGGTCCCTTGGGCTGCCCCGTCGCGCGGCGGACCCGCAAGGCTCACCGTTGCTCCCGGCCTCTCCCCGCGGCTGCATTTTAAGAGAATCCTACTCAACTGAGGAGCCAGAAAGGCTCGGCGTGGCGGACGTTACGTAAAGGCCTCCCCGCGGGTGATAGCAGGAACCTGAAGCTACTGCGGCGACTTCTCTGATGGCCAAGGCCGCTGCATCCCCGCTGTCCCACCACAGACCTCGCGAAGAAGAAGTGTGGAACTTTCCACTAATTTCTTTACTGAATCGATTTGTGTCTTTATATAGTTTATAAATGAAAAATTATTTTCTGTTCTGCAGAGAGGTTCTTGAGTTGTTGAGTGGAATGGGAACGGCAGATTCTCTAATGGAGCGGTATGCCTGATACATAGTTCCCTTCTCAAAGGTCTTTACGCCCCCTTCAGAAATCAAGTGCACTTTCATAGCCGGGATTGGAAACCCGAGCTTCTCACCCTCCGGGTAGGTATTCTTTAAATCCGAGCTGGGGAGAAGCTACTCCGGGAAGGGAAAGTGCTTTTCTTCTACTGTTGCCACACACTTTTGCTTAGCAAGTTCTTGTGAGCATAGTACGTGAAAATTTGTTGGTGAATCAGGACAGATCGGGTTCCCCATGAGACAGATAAGGGAACGCTTTAGTAGGTCGCGGCTCCAGCACCGTCCCGAATTCCTGAAGACAAAAGTGACTCCAGGGCCAGCATTTATTTGGGGTAGAGTCCAATGACCCTGATATTTGCAGTTGTCAAAAATCTTTCTTGTTAAATATTCTATAGTGATGGATCTACATGAGGTTTCCGTCGGGAAAAAGTAATGTGTGTAAAAGTAAAATAAAGCAAAAAGATAACGTATGCTACACATTTAGAGTTCAAATGGAAGTTTTTAAAACAGATCTCCCTTTTGTAGTTCAGACTGGCCCCAAACTCACTATGTAGCTCAGGCCAGCCTTCAACTCACAGCAGTCCTCCTGAGTGCTGGGATTGTAGGTGTGAGCCACCCCGCCCCGCAGCCACTGTGGTAGATGGTGCTGATTGCTGGTGAGTGTGAGTCTCCATGCCCGGCATTGTATGTGGTCATCTCATACCACAGGGAACACACTCAGTCCTGTCCTTGCCAGGCAGACCCTGGAACCACTGAGCTAAATCCCCAGCCTGGCAAATGGAAGTTTTTAAATGTTAAGTGTTCACTGTTTTCCACTCTCAAGTACTCGGGCCAGCCCTGGTGGAGCACACCAGTGACTCACTGTGAGTTCGAGGCCAGCTGGGCTACATTAGCAAGACTATCTCAGAAAAATCCAAAATAATAATACTGCTCAGGTCACCCTATGGGGTAGGAAGACTTAGGTCTTAGGTCTCTAGGTACATAGACTTATTTATTATATATATGTGGTTTTTTCTTGTTTGTTTGGTAGTGCTAGGGATCGAACTCAGGACCATGCATTTTTCAGGCAGGGATGGCGCCACTGAACTAAATCTCCAGCAGTATTTATATTTAAAAACAAAGATGGAAACTTCCTTTGTGATTTGGATGAATTCTCCCTCTGAGGATAATTAGAAAGTTTGGATTGAACATTCTCCATTTGCTCGAAGGTCCAAGAGAGCTAAGGAAATCTCAAGCAGCAGCCAGGCTGGATGAGACCAAGTCTTGTGCTGTTTGACAGATACGTGTCCCTAGGTCTGGGCCCACAAAGACACACTGAGAAGCCCACTATCGCACTTCTGTCATGAGCCTTGGAGAACAGAAGTCAGTGTCCAGGACCCCCCAGGGCTGCAGGGAGCCCCCACAGACCTCTTGTGTGTAGAGTCCTGAAGGCCTTAGACATGGCCTGCTTTCCCCAAAGCAGACCTTGGGACAAACCTTCGACCATGAAGAGTTTGTTTAGAAAATGATCGGAGGGAACTGGGCATTTGTGGTGTACAACCACTATCCCAGCACTCAGGAGGCCAAGGGAGGAGGATTTCAGTGAGTTCAAGGCCAGCCTGCACTACAGAGTAAGACCTTGTCTCAAAATGAGAGAGAGAGAGAGGGAGGGGGGAGGGAGCTGGAGTTGGCAGGAAGCTCCTCGTGGGAATGGAGAAGTAAATACAGGGAGGGGGAGAAGCTAGAGATGCTCAGCTGCGCTGCCCTCCGGAGACCACGGGGGAGGTGCTTCACAATTAGCCAGCTGAGGCCAGAAAGTTGGAGTGTGGATCCCTGCTCTGCCTCTGGGCACAAGGACTTTCCCCCGGGTGCTGAGCCCTCCACACTTCTCACCTCCCTTCCTGGGAACAGACAACACTCCCACAGCCAGAGAGGAGCCCTAAGAGTTTGGGGGTTTTGGGCTGATTTATTTGTTTTTGAAACGGTCTCACTGTGTAGTTCAGGCTATCCTTGAACTCCCTGGATAGCCCAGGTTGCCCTCAAACTGGAGACCATCCTCCTACCTCAGCCTCCTACGTGCTAGGATTACAGGCGCTGCCACCACGCCCAGCACCCGAGAGTTGCAAAACCACACATACAAGTAGAATTTGTACATTTGGACAAAAAAAATGACAACAAAGGGTTTCAAGAATGAGAGTACAATTGGGACAATTTTTAAAAGAAAAAATGAAGGCCAGGTGTCACAGCTCATGCCTGTAATCCAGCACTCGGGAGGCAGAGGCAAGAGGGTTGGCATGAATTCAGGGCCAGCCTCGACTACGTACTAAGTCTAAGGACAGACTACACTACACAGTAAGACTCTGTCTCAAAAATAATAATAGTAATAATGAATATTGTGTTTTGCTATTCTCTTCCAGGGTTTCCCGCCCAGGGATTTGCATCCAGCCACCTCAGGGAGCCTTCTGAGTAGCGTTTTCAGTACATAGTCAGCACACGCATTGAAGGAACCTGGGCACACGCAGGTCCCATCTTGACCCTTTCCTGTCCTCTCCTGTCCCCTCCTCCCACCTCCCATCCTTGGGGTCTGGTGGACCCAAGTCCAGTGTGAGCCATCTTGGGGCGTCAAGGGAGCCTGTAGTACCAGCACCCTGGAGGCCGAGGCAGGAGATCACTGTGAGTTCAAGGCCAGCTAGACTAATTAGCAAAAACTGGCTCAAAAAAAAAAAGAAAAGACTAGAAGGAAGAGGGGGAATAGAAAGAAGCTGAACTACACAGAGTAGTATTTGACCACCCTGAGCCAGGGGTTAGCTCATTGGTTCTGGTGTCTGCCTGGCAAGCACAGGATCCGAGTTTGATCCTGGTACCACACACCACAGTGCCGGGAGTGGTGGCTCACACCTGTAATCCCAGCACTCGGGAGGCAGAGGCAGGAGGATTGCCAAGAGACCGAGGCTCACCTGGGCTACATAGGGAGTTCAGGGCTTATCTGAACCTCCAAGTGAGACCCTGTCTCAAAAAAAAAAAAAAGTATGAGATCAAACCACCCAGTTTGATCTACAGAAACAAGTCTGTGTAGTTAAGGTGGAAGTAAGACCTAGAAAGAGGCAGAGCTCCTCCTCCCAGGGCCCCGAGGGAAGGGGACTGCATGGGACCCAGAACGGAGCCGCACCTGTGACAGGAGCATGGAAACACCTGGCCCAGGCAGGACTGCCCCCTGGGGCTGCCCTGGGCACTGCGCCACTCCGCCCCTGCTCTGCCCCAGCCCACATCTGGGTTATGCCGTTTTATTTTTGGTATTTTGAGCCAGGATCTCCCTGTGAAGTCCACGATGGCCTCTAACTTACAGTAGTCCTTCTGCCTCAGTGGCCTGGGTGTGGAGGCTACAGGCCTGTGTCACCATGAGCTTACATCTCAGCTAAAGACACGATAAAAACTGAGTAATAAGGAAAATGGAACGCGCACACAAACTGCCCTGAAAGCAGCTCCACCAGAGGGGAAGGCACAGTGTGACAGCGGTGCTCTGTGCCCGGCGGGCAGGGAAGGCAGCAGCGGGGCACCCCGAGGAGCTGGCCCAGGTCTGCTGCCTCTCAGATGTTCCTCTGCTGCGTCTGCTCTGCTGCGAATGCTGCTGCTGCTTCTCCTCCTCTCTCTTCTACAGAGACAGGGCCTTGCTATAGTGTTTAGGGCGGCTTTGAACATAGAGATCCTCCTGCCTCAGCCTCCTGAGTGCTGGGATTACAGGCATGCACCACCCAGCACTATTACTGGCTGGGGTCATCCTGCGTCTACCCAGAACCCCCATACCCAGCAGAGCCCTGGGCAGTGAGACCCCTGCCCACTGACCAGTCACGTGTGGATGCCCATTCTCGGTGGAGATGAGAGGTGCAGTGTTGGACTTGGAGTCAACTGTGTGCAGTGGGAAGTCACTCATTTCTCTCTCCTCTGACTTGTCTTTTATTGGCTTGGTTTGATTTTCTGAGGCAGGGTCTCACTGTACAGTGCAAGCTTGAGTTCAAAGTGACCCTCCTGCCTCAGCCTCCAGAGTGCCGAGACCTCCAGCATGCTTCATGGCAGCTGACTCAGCTATTTGTTTGTTGACTGGTTGAGTGGCGTAAATGGAACTCTCAAGACCACACATCACGTGTGCTGGACAGAGGTTCTTGAGCACCTCCTCACACCTGGTTACCGGCACCTGCTTGAGCTGCTGCCTTGAGCTCAGAGACAGCAGCTGCTGTGTGACAGCAACGGGTGGGATGTTTCATGGCAAGGAAATGACAGGGTGCAAAGAGAGACCCGCTCAGGTCAGACTGTGAGCTGGAGACTCAGCACCAGTGTGACCCACCCTCCGCGCAGGGACCCCGGTCGGCGTGGAGGCTTCGCCCTCGGAGGCACAGAGGCACATGGCCTCGTCAGCAGACACAAAGACAAGGACACCGAGAGCTGAGTGCTCCGGTTGCCCCGTGAGGAGTGGAGCAATGCAATGGCAGGGAGAAGAGGCAAAGCCTGAGCCCTATACAGGTGTCCTTCGCGCCTTCTCTTTATTCTCCGGCAGTCAGCAGTGCAGTGCAGCGCTGGGGAAGCTCAGCAGGAGGTCCCTGTGGGTCCCAGGCCAGCCTGGGCTACATAGTCAGTTCAAGGCCGGGCTGAACTACATAGTGAGATCCTGTCTCATGCTTATGGAGCGCTCCTTCCCACGTCAAATGGCACAAGGAAAGCTGACTAAGAGCATGACCTGCTCAGCATGAAGCACACATTTACTTTCCCAGCATTACGGAGGCTGAGACAGGAGGATTGCTTTTGAGTTTGCAGCCAGTCCGGGTAGCATAGTGAGTTCAAGGACAACCACAGCTACAAAGAGAGACCCTGTCTCAAACAAACAAAGAAAAAACCAAAAAGGAAAGAAAACATGACCTTATTCACGAAGCTATAATTAAGCAATAGCTCACTAGGTCGCTGTGGCCCATTTAGCACTTGGCTTGTTTATTTCTTTATGAGATGTTTTGCTACTTGAGGAAGTGACTTGCAACAGCTTCCTAACCTCTGTCACCTCATTTCCTCAGTATACAGAGAAGGTCACGCCTGCTTGACCAGTTCCTGAGATATAAATGAGTGATTTCCATAGATTACCTGGCATTTCAGAGTGAATTGTGTGCTGGGTTAAAAAAGATCCCACAATCTTGGAAGCAGCCTCTGTGTTCCCTGACAGCTGCGTGGATAAAGAAAATAAGATCTTCATACCCAGTGGGGCACTACTGTGCCATAAAGAAGTCACCTGTGGGAGACGGAGGCACCTGGAGACCATAACATCAAGTGAAATAAATCAGACACAAGCTTTATTCTCACATGGTTTCCTCCTACATGAAAAACCCAAACATAAAGAACATAAAAGGTAGATAATAGGAAATAGGGAGACAGATTTTTGCAGATGGGAAGGGGACCAACACGTGGAGAGAGAAGGAGGGAAGAAGGAGAAAAGCGGTGGAAGAAGAATGAGGATGTGTCAGGTGCCAGTTACGGAGAGATCGTGATGAATGTAATAATTATGGACTGAAAACACGTATCAATGAAAGTCTAGCGAAACCCCAATACTCAAAATCGCTTAAAGTGTTAGAAGCACCTCCACCTGCAGCTCCAGATCCCAATGGCTGCCGGGCTGCAACTCCCGCTCCTGCTGGCCCCGTCTGCTTCCGGTCCCACTGTGCCTGGACCAGGCGCCTGCTTACTGCAGCTGGCCTGGGGCATTTCATTATGATACCCGTCTAATCTGTATTTCCTGTCCTGGAATATTGCCTAAAATAATTCCTAAAAAACTCAATATTTCAGCAAAAAATTCTGATTTAAGTGCCTATAAGTCATCTAAAAGTAACTCTCTCTACTTGGCATTACGTTCTTTTCCAGCTAGGTACCAGGGTTTCATAGTAAATATTTCTATCTTTAACATAATAATTAATTCATGAATTATAAAGTTATAACTGATTTGCATTGATTCTAAATCTTTCTAGATTTTCCTGCCTCTATTTTCTATCTGTAAAATATGACCATCAAACCACATCCTGCTTCAGACGATGCAACACCACAAAAGGACTCTGAAATTGAAATTATTTCATTATTCTTAATCATCAGCAACTTTGATAACCTTCCAAAATACAATTTTTTAGTTATCACATGCTTGACTTATAAAGCGGAGCTCTTTCTGGGCCTTTAGTTCTGATGAATTTTATTTTATTTTGTGGTGCTCAGGATTGAATTCAGGGCCTTCAGGCAAGCTGTCCCAGCCCTTAGCAGCCACCAGTGCACTTTTTATCTCTTCTTATTTTTTATTTTATTTAGTTTACTTATTTATTTATTTTTGAGACAGGGCCTCGCTTTGAGACTGGCCCAGAACTCACTATGTAGCCCAGGCCAGCCTTGAACTCACAGCAATCCTCCTGCCTCTGCCTCCCAAGTGGTGGGATTATAGGCATGAGCCACCAAGCCTGGCACTGGTATGTGATTATCCAGTGCTGTGCTTATAGGCGTGATCACCATGCCTGGCATTGTGGTATGTAGTGCCAGGGACTGAACTCAGGACCTTGTGCTTGCCAGGCAGATGCTGGAACCACTGAGCTAAATCCCCTGCCGTATCTTTTTTAATTTTTGAGACAGGATGTCGCTTTGTAGTTCAGGCTGACCCTGCACTCACTATGTAGCCCCAGTCACAGCAATCCTCCTGCCTCTGCCTCCTGAGTGCTGGGATTACAGGCGTAGGCTACCACACCTGGCATAAATGTACCTTTTAGGAGTCTGCATGCTTCAGTGGAGCTCATTTTTGAGCAGGCTGCAGACCTACAACCTAGAAAACTACATTTTCTGTGCTGGTAATGAAAATGTGAAAGGCATTTCTCCTGCCTTGCAGAAATCTTGTTTTCAGGCCAGCGGTGTAGCTCAGTGATGTCTCACCTGCCTCATAAGCATAAGATCATGAGTTTGACCCCATTGTATGTGGGGGGATAAGTTGTTTTCTAGGCACGATGGTGTACACCAGTAATCCCAGCCTTCAGCAGGTGAGACAGGAGGATTGCTGGGAATTTGAGAACAGCCTGGGCTACACAGAGAGTTCAAGTCAGTCTGAACTACATAGTGAGACCCTATATCAAAGACAAGAACAAAAAAAGTCTTGCCTTACTCTTTTTTCTTAGTTTTCTGATTCTGCTTCCTCCGACCTCCTGTCCGATGTCCTCCGCTTTCCCTGCTGCCCTGCTCCGTGGCTCTCGGGGTCCCCCAGCATGGCTCTGGTGTGAACCGACACAATCTTGAGCAAACAGCGGCGCCACTGTTGGTCGGATGTGGCAATAAACACTGGCTGTGTCACACGTGCACTCACCTCCCAGGACCTGCTCGCAGTGAATGACCTCACAGTGATCCTTAAAGGTGTGTATAATTTTGTCTAATGAAGTAGTCATTAAAAATTCAAATAGCCAGGCATGGTGGCGCACACCTATCTTCCCAGCACTGAAAAGGCTGAGGCAGGCAGATCGCCAGAAGTTACAGGCCAGCCTGGGCTCCACAATGAAACCCTATAACAAACAAATATATATGACACATAGGCTGGGGTGTGACTCAGTGGTAAAACACTTGACTAGCATGCATCAGACCCTGGATTCATCCTCAACACGTGTGTACACATAGAGCATGCTCAAAACTGGGCTCTTTGATTTCTAGAAGAAACTAGTGAATCTGCATTTCTTACTGAAAGCAGGAAAGGCCAGGTTTGCTGGCATGGCCCTACAGTCCTAGCACCCAGGAGGCTGAGGCAGGCTGATCACCGTGAATTCGAGTTCAAGGCCAGTGTGAACTACCCAGTAAGACCCTGTCTCAAAAACTAACCATACAAACAAACAAAAACCAAGAGGGAGGCTTGGGCTTGTGTGAGTGATGGAGCCCCTCCGCTCAAGGAGACCACATAGCAGTCAAGGTCCATCTGCGCGGAGTCCGTGCAGGACCCGTGTGCCCTTGAGCCAGCGCCTGCCTGGCTGTGCTCCCGGACACCCCAACAGCCGCAGGACCCCCGGAGATGTCCACGTAGAATCCCGAGGGCTGGCCCAGCAGACTCCATTCTGGGCGCCGTCCTTCCTGCCCGGCAGAGTCCTGACTCCAGTCTCATAATCCTGTTCCAATGTTGGCGTGAACGAACAGGACGGAGTGGAGACGGGGAAGGCATGAGGCAAGCCCACCTGCTCACCAAGGGGTGTGGAATAATTTGCACCCCGGTTGCTCAGGGTTAGAACATGTACATGGCGTGATCAATGCCCTGGGCTCAAATCCCAACATCTTCCCCAAGAAAAGCTATGTAAATTATAAAATACTAATCATGATTCTGGTTGTAAGAAAAATGAAAAAAAAAATCCACTTTTTTCATGTAAAAATCATGTGTGCATGTGTGGTGCTGGGGCTTGAACCCACAGCCTTACAAGTGCCAGGCTGAACTGCACGGAGCTACTTTCCCGTCTTACAAGACAGGAGACCAGGGCGCGGTGAGGCGGCTGGGGAACTAGCCTGCAGCTGTGGCCAGGACACAAGTGCAGAGCAGTTCCCGAAGCCCTGCGTGGACTTCTCGCGAGAACTCGGCTCTCTCTCTCTCTCTCTCTCTCTCTCTCTCTCTCTCTCTCTCTCTCTCTCTCTCAAATCCGTGACCCTTATTATCTATCTTTTATTTTGCTCTTTGTTTATATTTTGAGTTTCTTATATAAGAAAAAACATGGAGGGCGGGGAATTTAGCTCAGTGGTTTTGGCGCCTGTCTTGCAAGCGCGAGGACCCGGTTCCATCCAGTTAACCACATACCATACTGGGCGTAGAGACTCACGCCCAGCAGCAACCAGTACCACATACCACAGTGCCGGGCATGGTGGCTCACGCCTGTCATCCCAGCACTCGGGAGGCAGAGGCAGGAGGATTGCTGTGATGTGAGTTTGAGGCTGAGCTCAGGGCCAGCCTGAACCAAAAAAAGCGAGACCCTGTCTCAAAAAAAAACAAAAAACAAAAAACAAAACCCCATGGAATATTTAAGCTTGTGCATCTGATTTATTTCACTGAACATTATAGTCTCCACATGCATCATTTTCATATAAATTACTCGTTTCTCCTTCTTTACAGCAAAGTAGTATTCCACTATGTGTAAACACTTCTTTTTGTTTTGTTTTTGAGGCAGGGTCTCACTTTTGTAGTTCAGGCTGGCACTGAGTTCATCTTTGAACTCACAGCAGTCCTCCTGCCTCGGCCTCCCGAGTGCTGGGATGACAGGCGTGAGCCACCACGCCCGGCATTGTGGTATGTGGTTCTGGTTGCTGCTGGGCGTGTGTCTCCTCACTCTGCATTGTTGTACGCGGTTACTGTTGATCAACCTTGGCCGTTGTACAAGGCGGGCACTGGAACCACAGAGCTAAATCCCCAGCCCAACACTTCTATTTTTGAGACAGAGTCTCACTATGTGGCTGAGGCAATCCTCCTGCCTCAGCCTCCCTAGTGCTGGGATTATAGGCATGTGCCACCACGCTTGGTTCTCTTTGGGGATTTTGTTGCCCAAAACCTTGCTCATTTTTATACTTTCCAGTACAGAGTCTAACAAAAGTTAGATTTTCCCACTCTGTGCAGCCCCAAGTCCCAAGACTTCCTTTCTTGGCACTGCCCTTATGCCCAGGGCTCCAGCGCTGTTGTCTAGTTTTTCTACAGAGCCACGAGTTCAGGGCGCACAGGGGCAACTTCTGCCGCCACGTTACAGGGCCACCGGCTGTGCATCCTGCTGTATGTTCCTGCTAACTGATGCCAAAAGCTACAGCTTTTAGTGTTTTGTTCTTTCTTTATTTAGGTTTTTTTTGAGACAAGGTCTCACTTTGTAGCTCAGGCTAGCTCCGAACTCATTATATAGACCAAGTTAGCCTCGAATCTGAGGTAATCCTCCTGCCTCTGCCTCCTGAATGTTGGACTTACAGGCATGAATCATCACGCCCGGCTGTGGTATGTGGTTACCGGGATTTGAATTTGGGACCCTGCCAGGCAGGTGCTGGAACTACTGACCTAATCCCTCGCCTCACATTTTACTTTTTTCATGTTTTGACAGAGTCTTGTGGCATAGCTCCTTGGGGACCTGGGTGGGTGCTGAACCCAGAAGGAGGTGAGGGCTCAGGACTCACGTTGGCTGGAGGGGCTGTGACGGCCGAGCCCCAAGGGTGGAGGCGATGCTCTGCCCTTGGACCCAGCCCCTGCCAGGACACAGCGTGTCCAGGTGACAGCCATGAGAACAGGTGACCCGTACACAGCCAGGCACTATCAGAGCCTTCCCGGGTGACCTTGGCAGTGACCCTTTGAAGGTGGGTAGCGACTATTTAAAACCAGCAGCTTCGGGTGTGTGCCGCACGACCAGCCACCTGCTGCCGCCCCAGGCCTAAGCACCACCCACAGCTGCCCTTCCTGCTCCGGAACCCTGCCCAAGATTAGCAAGGGACAGGAAATCCAGGGATATGTGGCTCTAAAATATGTCAACCTTTGGGGATTTTCTGGAATTAGAGCCTGACTAATCTCAGTGTTAAGGGTCAGCAAATGTTTGGGGTATTTTATGTTTGTTTTTGAGACAGAGTCTTGCTGTGTTCAGGCTGACCTCAGACCTGCTGTGATCCTCCTGCCTCGGCCTCCTGAGTCCTGGAGTTACAAGTGTCTGCCACCAACCCTGGCTTGTCAGTTGTATTTTAAATTTTTTAAAAAATATCTTTTCACCTGTTCATTTTTGCCACCCATAATGAATACATCTGGCCCGCAGAGTTGGTCCATATGCGTGTCTGAGCCCTTGGAGTCATACCCATGTCATCTTTTTTTTTTTTTTTTAATTTTGAGTCGGGGTCTCACTTTGTAGTTCAGCCTGGCCTGAGCTCACTAGGTAGCCCAGGATAGCCTCAAACTTAGAGCAACCCTCCTGCCTCTGCCCCCCACCCAGTGCTGGGATTGCAGGCATTAGCCATCATGACCAGCATTGTGGTATGGGGTTACTGATTGCTGGTGGGCCTGAGTCTCCACGCCCTGCATTATGGTATGTAGTTACCAGGGATCGAACTTGGGACCTTGTGCTTGCAAGGCAGGCGCTGGAACCACTGGGCTAAATCCCTGGCCCACACATGTCATCTGCACACAACCAAATCCAGTCACAGGCTGCAGGGGTCTCACATCATTGGAGGGTGGTGGGGGACGCAAAGCTAGGCAGAAAGGGCATGAGAGAAAGAAATTTAAAACTGTACTTTTGCAGGGTGTGGCAGTGCATACCTGTAATACCCGTATTCAGGAAGCTGAGGCAGGAGGATTGCGGTGAGTTTGAGGCCAGCCTCCATTGTGAGATCTTGAGAACTATCATACTGTCTCATACTGAGGGTATGGGACCTTAAAAAACAAACGAACAAAATATTGTTTGTACTTTTTTTTTTTTTAATTTGAGACAGGGTCTCGCTTTGTAGTTAAGCTGGCCCTGAACTCAGCCTCCAACTCACATCACAGCAATCCTCCTGCCTCTGCCTCCCCGGTGCTGGGATTACAGGTGTGAGCACCACGCCCAGCACTGTGGTATATGATACTGATTGCTGCTGAGCTGAGTTTCCACACCCAGTATGGTATATGGTTATCAGGGATCGAACTGGGCCCTTGCGCTTGCAAGACTGGTGCTGGAACCCCTGAGCTAAATCCCGGGCCCCATAGTTTGTACTTTTAAGAAAACCTGCGGCTTTAGGGCACAAAAGTTACTCAAATCTTCTTCCCTTCCAGGAAACTACTACTCAAAGAACTTCTAAGAGCCCTAGAGGCTCAGCAAGTGGGTAGCTGGGTCCTGGGCTGCCCCTGGAAATGCCACTTCTGCTGCGGACCCAGCACAGAGGCACCAGCGCCTCACACACAGGCACCTGTGTCCTAACAGAGCCCAGGGGCACCTCCTGTCACCATCTCCAGGACACGCGGGCCCCCCGGAGCCCCCGGCCCGGGCCTGTGCGCCTTCCTCCCGGGCCGGCCCGGTTTTCTGGATGTGAACTTGCCAAGCACCTGCCTGACAAAACCTTTGTTTTGTCTCTCCTGGTGTCCCCTGAAACCTTCCCCACCACAGGAGGGAGTCGGGGGCCTGCGGTCAGTGCTCCCGAGAGGGAGGCTCCAGCTGCCCGGGCCTTAGAAGCCCCTGGAGACTGGCAGGCTGGGTTAGGCGGCGGCTCTGTAGGGGAAGGGCCCAGGGGGACACAGCGACCACTCGCGCAGGTCTGGCTGTGTCTGATGAGACTCACAGCAGAGGAAGCTGCAGCCGGGATCCGGTGGCAACAACAGGGATGGCGCCTGCTTGAGGGGACAGGGAGAAGAGGAGAGTGGACTTCCGTTTCCTCCCAGGAGCTCATTTCTGCCGTTGCCTTTGGACTTTGGTCTCCAGGCTCCCAGTGCAGCTCAGCACTCCGCGGAGAGCTCCAGGCCCGCACTGGATCCGCGGTCTCCAGCGCACAGATGGCGCCTTGCACTCCCCCACCTCGAGTCTTCAGGCTGCCGAGGCAAGCCGACTTTTATATTCTCCTGTATCACATCTTATACTGAATCTGTTCTCCAGAGAACCCAGACACAGGGCCTGAGATAGCGCTGGGTGTGCAGCCACACTGACAGGGACTAAAACGACAGGCAGTGGGTCCGGACTCTGACCCCAGATGGACTTCTGCAGGCAACACAGAAGGAATGCATCCCCTCCCACGTTCTGAGCTCCCAGGAACTTAAAAATGCAAAACAATTATTTTTTTTTCTGGTATCAGGAATCGAACTCAGGACCTTGTGCTGGCCAGGCAGACATGGTGTCACTAAGCTCTGCATCTGGCCCAAGAACTAGTTTTTCTTTAAAGTCTGTTTCTGTTCAACTTCGCATGCTGAGTGCTTGGGTTAAGAAGCCTGAGTTCCAGCTAGTCACTTCAAACCCGCAGCACCCAGTGACGGGGCCACTCGATAACCAGTCGGTTCCAGAGCCCTGCCTCCCCAGTTTCTGGACCCCATTTTATGGGAACCCCCACTCTGAACTACTTTTCTGTTTCTAGCTTCCAATAAAAGCTCTGCTAGACCTTCCTTTTTGTCCACAATCTCACCCTCTCACTTAGTGAGGCCATTAGCTTCGGTGACCCGGTTCACTCAGCGATAGTAGCTGTGGCTAGACGTGGCTGGCAAGAGGATTTCTGCAGATATAATTGGAGGCTGGTGGATTTGGGTTATGGTCACCCTAGTCTGGAGCAGGCCCTAAATCTGGCGTGGGGTGACCTTCTAAGACAGCAAGGAGACAGACTGAGCCCTGGAAGACACGGGCAGAAAGGGAGCTATGTGGCCCGGGCCAGCGCACGCCAGCACTGGGTTAGAGGACAGAATTATGACAGTTCTCAAAAAAAAAATTTTTTTTTTTAAGACAAGACCTCACAATGTAACTGTGAACTTTCGATCCTCTTGCCTCTGGCTTCCAGGTGCAGTGATCACAGGTGTGTGGCACTGCGCTGATCAAAATCACAGCAATATGGGCTGGGTTTAGCTTCTAAGACTGGAGTCTGCTGGCTTTCGCTCCTCGGCTCCAGGGACCTTCCTGCTTCAGCTTCCAGAGTGGTAGGACTACAGGTGTGTGCCACTGTCCCAGGCTCGGTTTAAGCTCTTGGCTTTTTGATGCGGAACTGGAGAGAAGGGAGTTATCATGCTAATTGAAGCAGTCTGGGGCTGGGGAGATACCTGCAGGCTGGTACCACAGCCATGGCACTGGATGGTTTGGGAATCTGGTTATAATTTCTCTAATTCTTGATTTTCACTTTCTTGTTTTTGTTTTTTTGTGACAGGGTCTCACTGAGTAGTCCAGGCTGGCCTTGAACTCACAGCGATCCTCCTGCCTTGACGTACGGAGAGTTGGGATCACAGGCATGCCCAGCTCCAAGATTTGATTTTTTTCAAGATGCCATCAACATTTTGCTCCATTTATGCAGTTGCCAGCGTGAATCCATTTGATTTAACTTGTGCGCAGCCACGAGGGAGGCTAACAAACATGGGGCATCCCCCAGGAACACGGGCAGGTTCTTCCAAAGCCTGTGGGGAGCAGCCTTGCTGACGCCCCACTTCCTGCAGCGAGGAGACAATAAACCCAAGGGGGTGTGAGCCACCAGTCAAGTCCTGGTCGCTGCTTCGGGGCTCCTGTGAAAGGAGGCCAGGAGCCCGGGTGTGCGGTGTGCGCCTCATCAGAAATGAGGCCCGGGGGATGGGCAGGCTCAGAGATCTGTTTTCCTGCAAAGAACCAATTCCCCATTGTTCGCGTGTGGCGCCCTCGGGAGAGATGATCAGGAGTTGAAATAAGAAAATTAGGACGCGGCTGTGTGTCCACACGGGGAGGGAGTCAGGCTGACTTCACGCGCCCCACGTGCAGCTCCACACACGCCAGCAGCCAGCAAGGGAGGCCGCCGAGCAGGCCCGGACTCCGGCTGTGAGCAGGACGCCGGCGCGGCCAGGCCCTGACGGAGGCCAGACCCGGGCCAGCCGCACCGCCCTCAGCTGGGCGCACTCAGGGGAGGCAGCGGCGCCTCTCGCCCTCGGGCTGCGGGGCTCTCCGACTGATTCCCGGTGGCTGGAGTGGAGCCGCACGTTAGACTCTCTGGCTTCTAAGTTGCAGGGCAGGGCTGACCGAGGTTCCGCCCCCAGCGGGCCAACCTTCATCTCTGAAGCTCGCCACTTCCTGGGCATCTTTCCTGGTCTCGGGCTTTCAGTCAACCCGCAGGCACAAAGGACAAGCTCTCTGGCCCAGCGTGAGCCAGCCCACTCCCTTCCCGCCCGCAGAAAATACCTGTGCGCATCAGCAAAGGGTCACCCTGCCTGCAGAGGATCTGGACTGTGTTGCCCTCAGACTGCACTCCAAGGCTGAGGCAGGAAGTCCAGCCTGGGCCACACGGTGTCTAAAAAGCAGGCCGGCGCGGTTGGTGCACGCTGTACTGTCAGCACTTTGAGAGGCTGAGGCAGGAGTATCGAAAGGCGGAACCCAGCCCCAGCTACTTAGCGACTCATTAAAATTAATCAGAACTTGGGGCCGGGGATTTAGCTCAGTGATTCTGGTGCCCGCCTTGCAAGAGCAAGGCCCCTCGTTCTGTCCGGTAACCACATTCCATAGTGCCAGGGGCAGTGGCTCACGTCTATGATCCCCGCACTCGGGAAGCAGGAAGATTGCTGAGTTCAGCGGCAGCTCTGTGGGAAAAGAAAACTGCAAAGCGCAGCCTGAGCAGGGCTGCAGGGAAGATCCCATTTGTGGTGGGAGCTCTTGGCAAGTTGTGGCTCAGTCCGCGCTCGGCCTCGCCCCTTCCCCGCCCCTTGACCTAGCCGAGGCGCCGCAGGCGGCGGTGTGAGCAGCTGCCGTGTCCACCAGTCCCGACCCCTGTCCGCGCGCTCCCAGCCGCGCGGGAGGTCCAGGGCTGCGGCAGCTGCAGGAGAGCTGCGAGCACGGTCGCTTGCGCGCGTGCGCTGCCTGAGCCGGAAGCTGCGCGGGAGCACGGGGAGTCGTAACCGAAGCGCCGGCTTGGCGCAGTGAGCGGGCTGTCGCGTGCGTGCCCCCAGCCGCACGAGTACGCCGTGGCTACCCACGTGCAGCACTGCGTGGACCAGGGCCTTCAACCTGAAAATTTTCACAGCCCTTTAATTTTTGAGACAGGGTCTCACTGAGTGACTAAAGTGCCCAGGCTGGGATTAGATTTGTGGTCCTCCTGCCGCAGCTTCCCAGAATGCTGGCAGTACAGGTGGGTACCACCATGCCAGCCTGGTAAATCAGTATGTGGAATACGGTGTAAATATGAACACAGTACAGAAACAAAAGCTTGAGCCCTCTTGGGTTTTCGACCCAGCCTCCTCAGGTCGGAGCTGAACAGTAACCCGCCTCGCTCTTTCCCGCTCGTGTTCCTGCAGTCCTCCCTCCGGCTGCTTTTTTCCGTCTCCACTTTTCTGTCCGTGCTTCCTTCCCGTGCTCTGCCCACCTGGCCTGCACCCTGGCCCCGGCCGGGCAGGTGCTGAGCAGCTCCGACACCGCCCAGGCTGTGTTCTGTCCAAGGGCGGCACCCGGGTTCCGGGCCTCCTCAGCTTGGCTGATTCCTGACGGCGCTCAGAGATCTCCAGGAACGACTCACCCTGGTCATAAGTTCGTTACAAAGGACAGAGCTGCCAGGGTGGGCCCAGCGATAGCCAGTCCAGCCAATGGACACACTTCGTTAACGTGTACAGCCTGGGGAGGCTGAGTCGGGAGGATCACTGTGAGTTCGAGGCCAACCTGAGCTACATGATGAGACCCTGTCTCAAAATAAAATTGTTTTCTAAATATAAAAGACTCGAGTTATTGCTCAGTTCAGTCCTCAATATTGCTGTTGCAGAATTCCAAGAGAGACCAAGCGGAGCCAGGAGGACTTTATTTTAGGTGCACACGGGTTAAATGGACTGTCCGAAGGAAGAGCTATGGACAAAAAAGAGAGTTCCAGCGTTTTACCTTTGGTCGCTGTGTAACAATGGACCAAGTGAGTTTACCGGAGCAGGACAAGGGCAGACGGTTTTGTGATTTAGCCTCGTGAGACGACAGGGTCTTATGAGTCCTATGAGAACAGAGTGTCATCAACTTTGTGTACAGGACGTCGCTGTGGATTTTATCTGGATCAGAATAAGGAGTTACAGCCACAGGAGGGGATATGGGGCCCTGCCCAAGGCAGAAAGGACTTAAGTCCTGCCTCACTGCAAAGGAAATAAAGGTGCAGTATCTGTGTGTAGCCTGCGCAGCCCCCCTGCGTGCTGTGACCCAGTGGGCAGCAAGCTGAAGGCTGTGCGCTGTGTTGTCGAGGGAGAAAGGGGAGAAAGACGCTTAGTCTTTGGAACAACTAAAGAACGTCCTTCGATGGGCTGGGAGTGAACCCAGAGCCCTGGCCACTTCCTCAGCCCTTGGGTATTTCCGGTCCTGCAGCGGCTGAACATGGAAAAAGACTTTTATTTTCACAATTTACAAGAAGAAGAGCATAAAATGTCCCTGTAGGTCAGTAGCAGCAGGTGACTGTTCGCCATAGGTTGTTTTGTTTTTGAGAAAGGGTCTCAATACATAGCCCAGGCTGTCCTTGAACTCACGGCGATCCTCCTGTTTCAGCCTCCAGAGTGCTGGGCTGACAGGCGGGTGCCACCATGTCCATGACACACAGTGCCGCCTCCCCAGGGAAAGAGCCTGGGACGAAGGCAGCTCTCTGCTCACACTGGGACTCGTCTGCGTGGGCGTCCGGTGGGCACGCGCTTGCTGGGGCACAGCCCCGTCATGTTGGCATTCCTCTGGCCCGCACAGCCCTGACATTGACATTTCCCTATCTGGCCCTTAACAGAGAAGGCCCTGCAGCACAGACTTCCAAAGGAGACAGTTGTTTATTCTAGGTATTTAGATTCGATTCTTACCCCCTTCCTGAATGAGTCCAGGCCTTCACATCGAGTCATATTAGCAGCTCTTAAAAATGTTTTTAAAGGTTTGAGACAGAGTTTTGCTAAGTTGTCCAGACCAGACTTGAACCCGCGAGTCCTGGCTGAGCCTCCTAGAGCGCTGAGGAACGGGCACCACCACCCCAGCTCGTGTGCTATTCCTGCTTGTTATCTGATGTGCTTCATCGCAGGCGCTTGTCTAGGGTGTCCTTGAAAGCCAGCTGTTCACCAGCCGGTGTCAGTCACCCAGCCTGGGGCTCTGCTCTGCAACCTGGGCTCGCCGGCCAGAGGCCACGTGTCTCTGAGCTGTGTGTGTCAGGGCAGAGGACGGGCAGGAGGACATTGCCCTACCAGGCCTGCGGGTCAGCCCTCGGGGCCTGCAGAGCTGGGAGTCAGGACTTGGTCGGTGCCGAGCAGCCCAAGGTTATGAGGAGGTCGCTGGGAACCTCAGGGACAGGTGGCACCATCTCCTGCTGGCCACTAGAGGGAGCTGTGGCTCTAGACTGGATGCGGATCCTGTGCACAGTAGAGTGGTGTGGACACTGCTCAAGGGACAGCAGAAACCCGGCGCTGTGTGTGTGTGTGTGTGTGTGTGTGTGAGAGAGAGAGAGAGAGAGAGAGAGAACCTGGAAAAGACTTATTTTCACAAACCAGCAAAGTCCTGTCCTACAGGATGCTATTAAGAATTTTCACCGGGAGGTGATGGTGCTCTCCTCTAATCTCACACTCTGGGAGGCTGAGGCAGGAGGATCTTAACTTTGAGCCTTGCCTGGGCAACTTGGAGACAGCAGGGTCTAGTCTCACAATTTAAAAACAAACAAACAAAAGGGCTGAGATGCAGCTCAGTGCCAGGGCCTGACTTCCATCTCCAGGACCACAAAGAGTGATGATAAAAGGATGCAGAGTCAGCTTTCCTATGGTTTGCTGGGGTAGAGCCCAGGGAAGGCTGGAGTCCCCAGGGTCAAGTCCTGGAGGCTTTATGAGGGCCGAGAACGACACACCCACACGGACACACACTTGCACGAGCATACGCGCACACATGAACACCCTCCTGTGTGCCCTTGAGACTTGTGGCCCCATCTTGCCCTTTCAGAGCCCAGCGGCCCTGTCCTCAGTCCCCACCCTCAGTCCCTGCAGCAGCACAAGTCTTGTCGTTAGCCACAGGGTGGGTGGCCTGGAGCTTGAGTTCCTGTGGTCCGCCCGCCTGCCTTTCCTGCGTTACCTTCACCTTGAGTTCCAGCCCCAGCCCTTTCGACTTTATATTCTGCTTTGAGACAAGGTTTTGTCGGGTCGCTAAGTCTCCCGGCTGGGTTTGAATTCATGGTGATCCTCCTGCCTCAGCCTCCCAGAGGGAAGCTTTATAACACTGGCCTCATGCATAGACGTGGCTGTAGCTGTGGCCCCGTGAGAGGAGGCAAAGGGACCCTTCCGGACTCAGCGTCCTGCCACCCCTGGGACCACACAAGGGGCACCTGATGGCCCACAGGTGGGAGCCGTGATCCCTTCGGCTGTGATCCCTGACCTTGCTGCCACAGAGAGCCCGTCCGTCCTGACCAGAGACCTTTCACAGACCCTGTCCGCCCTACATGTTCCTACAGCTGTGGCCTTGCCTTCCTCCCAGTACTTCATGACGGGGAGCTGAGGGGACAGTGTCACGTGCCTGTCATCCCAGCACTTGGGAGGCTGAGGCAGGAGGATTGCTGTAAGTTCAGGGCCTGTCTGAACTACACAGCAAGACACTGAACTACATAGTAAGGCCCTGTCTTAAAAAACAGAAATGTATGAAAAGGTCAGGGAAGGAGGAGGAGGCCAGGGGAAGCTTCCGGAGCCGGACAAACAGTGGAGGGAGGGAGCCCGGCTGTGACACACCCGGGCGGGGCTCACAGGCCAGAGAAGGGTCCAGCCCCTCCCGCCCCTGCTGCCACCACACGGTCCCCAGCACCCATACCCCCCCCCCCCCCGGCTGGGACAGTTGTGCTGGCTGCTTTGTGACCCGGCGGTTCCCACGGCAACCAGAGACTATGAGGCGCTGGCCGTGAGGTCACAGAGCACGGCCTCAAGTCAGCCACCCATGTGAGCCGCACTCAGTCGGAAGAGCAGCCTCTGCGAGGAGCTCAGCAATTTTTCCCCCCCGGGTGCCCTTTCCAAGGTACTCGCCAAGCAACGAGGCGTGACTGTCATGGCCGCGCTGAGCTGCCTTCTGGACAGCGTGAGGAGGGACATCAAGAAGGTGGACCGCGAGTTGCGGCAGCTGCGCTGCATCGACGAGCTGAGCACGCGCTGCCTGTGTGACCTGTACATGCACCCCTACTGCTGCTGCGACCTGCACCCCTACCCCTACTGCCTGTGCTACTCCAAGCGCTCCCGCTCCTGCGGCCTGTGCGACCTGTACCCCTGCTGCCTATGCGACTACAAGCTCTACTGCCTGCGCCCGTCCCTGCGCAGCCTGGAGCGCAAAGCCATCCGCGCCATAGAGGATGAAAAGCGGGAGATTGCCAGGTAGGGAGGCGGCCCGGGCACCACGCCTGGGGCCGCTGCACCGGGGCGAGGCAGGCGGCCTGCTGAGTCCTGGCCAGCCTGGTGCTGCGGCGCGTTCTAGGCCTGAATGCACAGCAAGGCCCTGTCTCAAAAATCCAAACCGAACAACCAAAAGACGAAGTGTTCAGTGTAATAATGGCTCCAGGGACCAAGAAAAGGGAGGGAGAGGGGGGCCCCAGGGTCCACGGGGTGAGCTAAGATACTCCAGAGACCAGGAGGTCTGCAGGCCGGCGGGGTTGGTGTGGGTTTACAGCAAGGACCACGGCAGATAAGGGGGCTGCACAAGACACAGGCCAGGCCGTGCTGTCGCCCGCGGGCTCTGACCCGGGTGGGACTGTCCTGGAAGGGCTGGGACGGTCTCCTGAGCGTCAGGCCGCTCTGCCTCAGGCACCTCTGCAAGCTGGCCGGCGCCCAGTTCTCACCGCCCTTCCCGTCCCTTTCCGGCCCTGGGGGTTGAACCCCGGGCTTCGCACTGCTCCCTGTCTTACTTTTTACCTTGAGGAAAGGTCTCACCAGCCGCTGAACTGCCCAGGCTGCCCTTGAACTTGTGATCCTCCTGCCTCAGCCCCCTAGTGCAGCCTCCCCGCAGTCCTTAGCCTCTCATTACTCCTCTCATTGCTCCTTGGGCCAGGCCTGGAACTTGGTGATGGGACCAGACCTGTGCTGTCACCAGCCTGCAGGGAGGGTCACGGACTTGCCGCTGTCTGCCAAGCACCTTCGCCCACAGTGCCAGTCCAGAAGGGAAAGTGGAGGGGTGAGGCGGGAGGGTGGGGAGACCGGCTGCCTCTGCGGGCTTCGCCTGGCGTCTCAGCGCTGGGACCGGACTGGATGTTTGTGGGAGCCCCACCTCGCAGGGCCGGGAGGGCTGCCCGCTGCCCACACCCCAGGCCCCCTGTGCCTCCGTGGAGGAGGTCCTGTCCTGGGCTTGCAGCCCCAGAAGCTGTGGGAGATGCTTTTGGGGTGACAGTGCCTCCCCAGGAAAGAGTCAAGATGCAGTTCCCTGGAGCCCGCACCCTGCATGAGGGGCCCCAGAGTCCAGGCACCCCCGGGGATCTTGGAAGGGGACCTTGAGCGACTGCTGTGGCCAAGCAGTTGCCGTGGTGGGAGAACCTGGAAGAAAATACACAGGCCCGCCGCACGGTGACGCTCGCCTGCCATCCCAACCCTAGGCAGGCTGAGGCAGGGGGGTCCTGCTTGTGCAGGGCCAGCCTGGGCCACACAGCAAGACTGTCTCAAAAGACAAGACAAAGTTAATTTCACAGGATCACACGCAGCAGCGCTGCCTCACCCTGGGTGTTGAGCACAGGGTGCGACACAGCCATCAGCGCGGTGACTGACTGCTGTCAGTGGTGGTGCGGGGGTGGGCGCGCAGAGCCCGGCCAGGGCAGTGCTTTCCCACCAGCTACGCCCCCTGCTGGAGCACCAGGAGCCGAGCCACTTCACCTTGTGCTGGCTTCTGTGCGGGGACCTCGTGTGACCTACAAGGCAGGAAGGGAACACGGAAATGGGGGCCGTGGCGTGGCCCACCCCAGCTCGCGGACGAAAGCCGATGTTGCCGCTGCGTGCTGAGCCCAGTCCACTCGGCCAGGAGGTGGGCAGCTAGCTCTCCTGGCTCACAGAGGGGAAACTGAGGCAAGAGTGGCAGAGCGGGGGCGCCCTGATGTCGCCGCAGGGCGCCAGCGCCAGGCGCCCGCTCCCCGCTCCCTGCCGGCACCCTCCACAGCTGCTGTTTCTGCTCCTGGAGGGCGCTGAGCGTGGAGGCGGGGAGCCCGGCAGCGCCCCGTTCGCAGCATTTCCTGCTTTCCGGAGGGTCCATGTCTCCACCACAGGGGAGCGCAGACCTTTTGTTTGAGACAGGGTCCCACTGCGTAGCCCAGAATTTGCAGCGATCCTCCCGCCTCAGCTTCCTGGGACGGCAGGTATGTGCCACCACGGACCGTGTGTTAGCACTGCCTCATTCATTTATGTACTGTAGTCCTGCACAGGAAACCCGGGGAGCACTGAGTCCAGCTCTGGCCCTCCTCTGTTACAGACCAGGGCTCCTCACTTGCCCAGGCTGGGTTCGGACCTGGGTGTCCACACCCGGATCCATCACCCACCAGCTGCCGAAGAAGTCGAGCTTCCAGGCAGTGACTCCGGGCCGCTTGTTCCTCTCATTTCATGATGTTTTTTATTTTTTTTTTCTGAGACAAGGTCTCACCATGTGTGATTCAGGCTGGCCTCAAACAGCGATCCTCCTGCCTCCGTCTTCCCAGCGCTGGCTTGACAGGTGTATGCCACCACACCAGGCGTCCCTTACAGGATTCTATCAGGCTCAGTTTACCACCATGACTAACGTTCACTTTTCTACTTAAAGAAGAGATTAAAGCCAGGCGTGGTGGCTCACGCCTGTCATCCCAGCACTCAGGAGGCTGAGGCAGGAGAATTGCTGGGAGTTCAAGGCTCACCTGGACTACACAGCAAGACTCCGTCCAAAAAGCAAAGGCCAACGGCGCGCCTCTGGGGCTGTGTCTCCACCTGGCCCTGAGCTGTGTCCGCCTTCCCCCTCGCAGGCTCCGCAGAACAACCAACAGACTCCTGGCTTCCTCATGCTGCAGCAGCAACATCCTGGGCTCAGTGAACGTGTGCGGCTTCGAGCCGGACCAGGTGAAGGTACGCGTGAAGGACGGCAAGGTGTGCGTGTCCGCTGAGCGGGAGAACAGGTACGACTGTCTGGGCTCCAAGAAGTACAGCTACATGAACATCTGCAAGGAGTTCAGCCTGCCGCCCTGCGTGGACGAGAAGGACGTCACCTACTCCTACGGGCTGGGCAGCTGCGTCAAGATCGAGTCCCCCTGCTTCCCCTGCACGTCACCCTGCAACCCCTGCAGCCCCTGCAACCCCTGTAGCCCCTGCGGCCCTTGCAGCCCCTGTGGCCCCTGTGGCCCCTGCAGCCCCTGTGACCCCTGCAGCCCCTGCTACCCCTGTGGCAGCCGCTTCTCCTGTAGGAAGATGATCCTGTAGCACTTGGACGCTAGCAGCACTCAGCACTTTGCCCGGCCGGCCGGCCCTAGTGTAGGACAGTAGGACAGTGAATACACGCTTGCAACCTATGTGGACCAGTTCTTCGCTTGACGCCCGTGGGGCGGGGCGGGGCGAGGCGGGGGCGGGGCGGGGGCGGGGCGGGGCGGGGCTGGGCGGGGCTGGGCGATGCCAGGCACAGTGACCCAACGCTGACCCAGCGCGGGTGGAGGGTGTGTGCCGCTGCCTTGCTCTCTCCAGGGGTCCCGGGGATGCCGGCCAGAGCCAGCAGGGCCAGTGCTGTCCGAAGCTGCCCACAGGCGCACAGTGGGTTGTGATCCCTAGTCCTGTGGGGCTGGATTCCTTGGGGCGGTAGTCTGAGCTCCAGAGTATGGCCTGGCGCAGTGGTGCACACCTGTCATCCCACTGCTCCAAAGGCTGAGTCAGGAGGATCGCTGCGAGTTCGAGGCCAGCCCGGGCTACACAGGGAGTTGCAAGGCAGCCTGAAATAGCTGTCAGAAAACAAAACAACAAAAGGGTTGAAACTGTGGGCCAGGCGTCTACACTGCCAGCTGTGTTCCTGGGATGGGGGTGGGGGCTGTGGCTCATGGCGTTGTATAGCTCTCGAGGGCTCCCTGGCAACACACCACATCCCTGAATCAGGTTTTGGCACCCAAGTGAAGTCCACGGTTTGGAGTGGAAAAGCCGGCTCTTCCCACCGACAGCGAGAGCTATGGGACAGACCCCCAGGGCCCTGCGGTGGGGGCGGGGAGGGCGGGCAGGCTGCTCAGAGGACATCCATCCCTACCCTTGTGGGTCAGGCTGGGGCGTCCGCTTTGGTGGAACTCAGTCGGTGAGATGTTAAAGGAAATACAGGTGCTGGGCAGGGAGCCTGCGTCTAGGGCTCAAGTGAAAATGTTTTTGGTTTTTTTGAGACAGGGTCTCACTTTGTGAACTCTCCGTGGAGCCCAGGCTAGCCTCAAACTCGCAGCAATCCTCCTGCCTCAGCCTCCACAGTGCTAGGATTACAGGGGTGTGCCACCACACTGGGCTAAAAAGATTAAAAAAAAAAAAAAGAAAGAAAGAAAAACATCAGCAGTGCCGGGATTGATCTGCAGGATTCCGATGTCCAGGACTTGGGGTGGCCCAGTGTGAAGGTTTGCAAGGCCCAGCTAAGGACAGGTGTTTGGGGGTAATCTTCAAGCTCTCCCGTCTTTTAAAAAAATTTTGAGCTTAATTTAATTTGTGGCTGGTGCTAGGGGTAGAATCCAGGGCCCTTTCACTGAGCTATATCCTCAGCCCTTTTTAAATTGTTTTTATCTCAAGACTGGGTCTTGCTAAATTGTCCAGGCTGGGCTCAAACTTCAGATCCTCCTGCCTCGGCCTCTCAGTGTGCTGGATGAGCCTCGTTCCCCCCCAGGGTTCATACACCTGCTGCGTGTCCTGTGGCACCAGAGGCGGCGTAAGGGGAGCGGTAAGATGTGCGGCCGGGCCCGGTGTGAGGCCATGGCTGGGGGCCCGAGCAGGCCCGGCTGGGGAAGAGCCGGCTGCGTGTCCCTTGTGCCCTTGGCTCATCGGGCAGAGCCTTGCACGAGGGCAGCTCCCAGGGCCTCGAGTGCAGTCTGCAGGTCGGAGCAGAGGACCCAGTGACCACCCCGCAGCGGGGCGGGGGGCTGGTGGGAAGTGGCCAGGGAGGCCTGGAGGTGGACGGGCCACTGCCCTGTGACCAGGGACCATATAGTGCTGCTGGGGATGAGCACAGGGCTGGGCGGGGCTGCAGAGCCAGCCCTGTGCTCAAGCTGTGGAGGCCGATCAAGGACAGAGCTGGGGGGGACACGTCTGTCCCCAGTGGCTGTTACTTCTTTTCTTTCAAAACTCAGGTGCCAAATTATTTTAAAAACTACCGCCGCCATCCTGAGTCTACTCCTCATGATGAGTTTTGTCTAGTGAAAGGCTCGTGTCTCCACACCCGGGGGTGACAGATCCCTGGCTACCTTTTGGGGGTGACAGAGAAGAATAATTTTCAACAATCTTTGAGAAGTAAAGAAGAGACAGGGTGAGGCTTGCCTCGGTGTTCTCGGTAACAGCGACCTCGAGAATGCGAGGCCTGAGCTCCCAACCTGGTGCCCGGCACTCAGAATGAGTTGGGCCTCAGCCTGGCATGGTGGCACACACCATGGAGGCTGAGGCCGGAGGCTGAGGCAGGAGGCTGAGGCCAGAGGCTGAGGCCGGAGGCTGAGGCAGGAGGCTGAGGCAGGAGGCTGAGGCAGGAGGCTGAGGCAGGAGGACTGCCTTGAGTCCAAGACTGTCTGGGCTGTGAATCCAGACTCTGTCCAAATTGAAACAAAACAAAAACCAAAGCAAAGGAACAACAAAAATGACTTCCAGCGGTGTGTGGCCCACTGGTCACACACAGTATCCCCTCAGCCCTGGGGAGGCCCTGGGTTCAGTCCCTGGAAACTCATCCCCCCCGAACAGAAGCCAAAAGAAAAGTTCCTTTCCCCACTCAGAAATTCCCTTCCCTGTCTGCCTGTCTTCTCTCCCTCACGGGCGTGTCACCTACAGAAGTCAGGCACCTGACACAGCCCCGTGATGCAGGTGACAGTGAGCTTGATCCTGCAGCCAAGAGGCAGGATGTGGTTGGTGCAGTGACCCATGAAATGGGGGAGCCCCGAGGGCTTTGGCCAACGCAAGAGCCTGGCAGAATGGCGGCTGGACGCTAACCTGGAAGCAGTTCTTCCCAGGAAGTAAACAGTTCCTGTCCAGAGGACCAAACCCCAAACCCCAGTGCGCCCACTCCCTGGGTGGGAGGACCCCTATTCGTGTACACACGGTGACAGATCTGAGTCCCTGTCACACAGCATGCTGGCCCATGTTTAGCCACATGGGAAGGCTTTGACCAGCTTCCTGGAGGTGAGGCCCACACCTGCGGCCACAGCGTGCCTGGGGGCTGACCTTGGTGGCACCTTCCTAGCAGGGCACCGTGCATACCACAGTGCAGGGTACACGAGAGGGTGACCTCGGCTCTCGAAGGGAGGGACCCCGTACGTCAGGACAGGCTGTCTTTCTGTCCTGACACTGACACTTGCTACTGGTTCCAGTCTCTCTTTTTTGACAGTCCCGCTATGTCACTCAGTGATCCTCCTGCCTCAGCCTCCTGAGTGCTGGGACTACAGGCGTGTGGCACCATGCTTGGCTTTATTTTTTGTTTTACTTCAAGACAGAGGCTCAATGAGACACGAAGTTGCCCATGAAGTTGCCCCGGTTGGGCATCTTGGACCCTCCTGTTTCGGCCTCTTGGCTGGAGGAGCAGCAGGTGAGCCCCGCTGTGCCCAGCAAACAAAGTGCTCGAGGCTGTGCAGGCTGCAGTCGCATCGCCCTGGGGGTCTGTCCACCCTGAGGGGGAGAGCACCAGTCTCAGAGTATCTGTACACAGTGTCACAGCAGGACTCTGCCTCAGAGGGAGCGGGCAGGAGAGGAAGGCGGGGGGGGGGGGGGGGGGGGGGGGGGGGGGGGGGGGGGGGGGGGGGGGGGGGGGGGGAGCGGCCAGGGGACAGCAAGACAGCGCCCTGCAGGCGCCAGGCCCCGCCGCGTGAGAGGCCACCTGTGTGGGGAAACGGCATGGAGCCACATGGCGCTCTGACCCGGCTTAGCCCCACAGCACAGCACGCTCCCCACACACAGCCACCCTGCGTGGTGGAGACCCTAGGAGGCGCCTGAACTCAGCTCCCTGAGCACAGTGGGACCGGGGACATCTGGGAGGCTCCCAGCCCCTCTGCTCCTCCTCGATGGTCCCTCACTGCCCACCAGTGCCCCAGGGCTTGACCCGGACCAGCGTCTACCCAGGCTGAGATCCAGCCACATTGAGCACCGCAGGCAGCTCCCTGTGCTGGAGGAGATTCCTGTGATCCCAGCACTTGTGAGGCTGAGGCAGGAGGATCTCCATGAGTTTGAGGCCGTGTAGTGAAACCCTTTCACAAACAAACAAAACAAAAATAGCAAAGCCAGAAACAAAGCAGGAAATTACTCTCCTTAGTTAAGCAAAGGGGTGAGGTGGGTGGGACCAGGTCTAGTCAGCGCCCGCTGTACACAAGGTCGGGAGCATCGGGAGGACCATGAGTCTGCACAGCGAGCTCCAGCCTGTCCAGCACCACGGCGCACACAGCAGAGCACCCAGCACCCCAGGATGGTGGAGGCTGAGGCAGGAGGGTCCCAAGTGCAAGTGCCCTCCTAGCAATTGAGAAAGAACTTGTCTGGAGATTCACCTGTGAGGGTTTCACTGGGCAGGGCCTGGATCTGACCCCAGTGCCCCCACACACACACACACGCACGCACACACACACACACAGGGCGTAGGTGTATGCTGCTTGGATTGTTTGATTATTATCATTGTTTTTTGAGACAGGGTCTCGCCGTGCAGCTCAGGCTGGCCTCGAACTCATGGCGATTCTCTTGCCTCAGCCTCCTGACTGCTTGGTCACAGGTGTGCCTCCCACACCTGGCTTCTCACAGGCTTTTCCCGTCACGCTGTGGGCGTCGAGCTTCCCTGGCCCAGGCAGCCCCACATCACAAGTGACAGACCCATAGCCCCAGGCCCCGAAGGAGGAGGACCGAGGGCCTGTACCTCAGAGCTGGGACGAGAACCGAAGCTGTGTCCTCGAGGGAAGCCTGAGCCGGTGTCCGCGCTCAGCCTCCTCGGCCCCCAGAATCTGGGTGAAGGTAACTGTGTGTCCATGTGGCACTGGGGCCTTGGCCTCGAGTTATATCTTCACCCCTTTTTATTTTTAGTTCAGTAGAGTCTCTTGAAGTTCCCCTGGTGGGACCTGACCTTGGGACCCTCCTGCCTCGGCCTCCAGAGCAGCCGGGACTCCACTGTGTGCCATCACACAGGTCCGTGGCAGGCCTTGGTCCTGGAGCTCCGGCAGTGGCTGGGTGGAGGGACATAGGACTGTACTCAGCACTCTTCTGGGGTGGGGACACAGAGTCCTGGCTTCTCCCACGAACCTCCTAAGCAGACAGTTTAAGTTTGCTTGTTCTTCCAGGACCATCACCCCCAAATCCCTCAGAGACACCCCACCCTGTTACGTGGCTTAGCTGGCGTGGGGGGTGGAGCCTGTCCTGAGGACCAGGTGACAGAGGCCCTGGAGCCCCACCTTTCCTGGAGTCCAGCCCACACTTTCCAGACTCATGAATTCCACACATTTCATTCCAAAACCACATAAGACTCCAAGGCAGGCTCCAGGGGCCGAGCTATGGGAGGCTCCATCTGTCAGGGGCCAGCGAGCCTGGGTCTGGGCCCAACCCTGGCTGATCCCCAACTGTGCCTTCCTGTCCTCTACGCCCACCTGCCCAAACACACATGCTTAGCTCTGCACAGGCCTGAGTTTAACAACAGGGCTGCACCTGGCTCTTCCTTCTGACCCTACAAATTCCCTTCAGATAGACTGGGCTGGGTGTGGTGGGGCACACCGATCATCCCAGCACGCAGGAGGCTGAGACAGGAAGACCGCGAGTCCAGGCATGCCCCTACACCCAGGTGAAGCCTTCTACAGCGAGGCTGGGTCCTGGGGGAACCCCAGGCCTGACGACACGATGGGGTGACGTGGATCGAGTTACCGCTGGCCCATCCAAGTCCTGAAAGGTGCCAAAGGCTACTTGTTAAGACCTCACTGCGGGGCACTGAACCCTGGGCCTTGGCCTGCTCAGTGCGTGCTTGCATCCCAAGCCCAAGGCCTTGCTCAAGTTCACAAAGCTCAGCTGAGGCACACATGCCTGTCATCCCTGCACTCTGGGAGGCTGGGACAGGAAGACTGCAAGGTCAGGTCCAGCTAGACAACACAGCAACTTAAGAAGACTTAGTCTACCAAATAAAAAAGGTCGGGTGCAGCCCAGTGCGAGGCCGGGGTTCAAGCCCTGCACCAGCTTATAAACCCCGTGGGCAGAGCTCACTGGGGGAGCAACCTCCAGAGCAGTGAGGGACAGCCAGTCCCCGAGCCCAGGAAGCCTGGGCCAAGCAGGCCCCTCTCCAGCAGAGCCCCCCATATCACAAGAACAGAGGCCAGTGTGGGGCCGAGGATTCAGCTCAGCAGTTCTGGCATCTACCTGGCGAGGGCAAAGTCCTGAGTTCGATCCTCGGTACCACATACTGCAATACGGGGTGTGGTGACTCACGTCTGTCATCTCAGCACTTGGGAGGCAGAGGCAGGAGGATTCCTGTGAGTACCAGGCTCACCTGTGCTACATAGTTAGTTCAGGGGCAGCATGAGCTACAATGTAAGACCCTGTCTCAAAAAAAAAAAAAAAAAAAAAGAATGGGAAAGCCTGAGTTCTGTACCCAGAGTTTGAGGCCAGCCTGAAATACATAGTGAGACCCAGCTTCAAATAAAATTTAAAAGTAAAGTAAAATAAAGGAATAATTGATAGCAAAGTGTTAATAGAAGGACTCCGTACGGCAGGACCACTAGGAATGATTATCTTATTTATATCTATTTTTGGTTTGTTTCTTGGAGTGAAAGTCTTATTACGCAGCCCAGGCTTGCCTCAATTTCGTGATGATCCTCCTGCTTCAGCCTCCTGAGTGCTGGCGGCGCAGCGGAGCGGGCCTTGCTCCCCACCTGGAAGGCAGGTTCCCGTTCTCTAAGACGAGCGCTCTAAGAAGAGCGAACTCTAGGAACGAACGGAGGTCTGAGTAGGAAAATCTTGAGAGCGAAGGCGTCTACCCAAGAGAGACCGAAGGGGGGTTGGGACCAAGTCCCACTGAGGCAGTCTCTCAGGACACAACGTGATCTTAAAGTCCAACCTGGAGCTGTGTTACTCAGCCGAGGGCCGTGCTTCCACGTGGAAGAAGGCAAAAGGGTAAACTGGGGCACAGTATTTAAAGGGAAAATCTATTAGCCACCGCCTTGCTACCCGCTGGCTTCCATGCAGGAGCGATTAGGTCATTCTATTGTTAAAGTGCGGGAGAGAGTCGTCACAGAAGCCAGCAGCGACGACCAGATCCCTGGTTACTATAGGCCAGTACATTCTAAAACCATAGTCTGTGCCTATGCACATCGGCCGGTGGGCAGCTCCCAAGGAGTAAGTGCCAGGTTCCGAGGGAGGTTACAGGATACAAGGTGGAGCCTTTTAACAAAATGGCTGTTTTCATGTCAAGTTGGGAAAAGTGGGTAATGTACCCACCTCACTCCTCAGAGAGCGTTTATGGAGCAAAGCCACGAGGGGGAGGGTTCAAGGCGGGACAAAACTACAGTCAACCAGGAACATCACAGATAGTTATTTGAGGAATGTTGGTGCAATGAGAAATCACACAATGGACAAAACCATGATCAACCAATGAGGTTACAACGAACATAGTTGCTTAGATAATGCTGATTCAGTGGGGATCCAATGAGAAATCAAGTCCCAAAGCAAGTGTACAAAGATTTTCTGGGTGGGCGAGGCCCGCCTGGCCCCCACGCCAGAGATCGCTCGTCTTGTGAAGGTGGGGCCGTTTTCCCCTTTGGTAATGCTGACTTCCAGTGAACGTCTCCTTCACTGTCCTCCAGTTGGGCTTTTCGAGGGCCGACCCTAGCCTATCTACCTGCAACTGGCTTTCCTGCCTGTCATACTGGGATTGCAGGTGTGCCTGCCTAGTTTATTTGAATATTTGTGGTGCTGGGGATGGAATCTGGGACCATGCACAGATGAGAAAAGTGCTCCAGCGCTGAGCCACTCCCTAGGCCTGGAGCTGTCTCTGGAGAGCTCCAGGATGGACACCAGCCTGCAGGGAGCAGAGGGAAAAGGGAGCGAGGAAGGTCCCTTGGCTTTGGAGGGTACGTAGGTCCTAAAGACCCCACAGCCACCTGATAGCACCAGCTGGGACCAACTTCAGCGCCAAGCCACTAGCGGGCAGGCAATGTTCCAGTCACGAATCTAACAGCAGCCTGACCTGGTGGTGCATACTTGTCCCAGCACAGGAAGCTGAAGCGGGAGGATAACTCTGAGTTTGAAGCCACCCCGGGCTGCATAGTAAAACTGCTTCACAAAGAAGGAAGAAGGAAGAAGGAAGGAAGGAAGGAAGGAAGAAGAAGGAGAAGGAGAAGAAGGAGCAAGGGAGAGAAAGAGAATGAAGAAAGAAGAAAAAAAGCAAAAGAAGAGCCAGACGCCGAGCAGCGAAGGGCTGCCCTGCTCCGCCGTGGTGGTGCCAGCGGGCGCCCTGCAGAGGCCACGCCCGCTCCCGGCACCAGTGAAGTGGGTGCTCTAGAGGTAGCTGCAGTGAAACTGCCGTCTGCGGAGTACCTGACCTGGCTGCAGGCCGCACAGCCATCTTTTCCTGTGTCTCTGTTCTGAGACAAAGCTCTGGGGCGAGGCTCAGGCTGGCCTCCAGCAGTGACCCCGCCTCGGCCTGCGGAGGGCCGGCTGCTCCTGCTTTAACCACCGCCTCGCGCTTCTCACCGCACTTGTGGGGAAGAGAGCAGCGCGGCTGCCCTGGCAGCCTCACCTCCCACCATGCAGCCGGAGGCTGCAACTCCGGCCCTCGCCTCTTTCTACTCTTGGGCTTGGCTAAGCTAGACCTGGGGGCTCCCTGGGCACCCTGCTTGCCGAAGGGTCAGTCCCACTGCGTGCACACACCTGTGACCCAACTCCCAGGACCCGAGGATGCTGCTCAGGGCCTTGGGTTCCATCCCCAGGTCCGGAAAATGTGCACAGAGGCATCTCTCAGGACCTGTCACATACGCCAAGGTTCCGCTGCAGTAACAAGTCATCCCGGGTGGGCTCGCTCAAGGCCAACGTCATGGCGGGGACCCAGGCAGAGGGAAGAGCCGGGAAGCTGCACACGACACCTTCTGGCCACCAGGGGGAGCTCACGCCACAGACCAGGAGAAGGACTTGCTTGAAGTGTTTGAACTCTTCAGACTTCTGCAGGGGTTGCTCTGTAATCCCAGCTCCCAGGAGGCTGAGGCAGGAGGATCACTGGGAATTGTTCTTAAAGCCTCACTAACAAAGAGCAGAAAGGACGCAGCAAACTGTCAAAAGCACCATGACCAACTCTGACTATGCTTCAACCGCTGCCTGTTGTACTAAAATTTGGAATAAAATGTGTAAACCCCACAGGTAACACGCAGATACATGTGGCTCACCAGGGACAACAGTGATGACTCTTCTAGTCCCTCTGCAGGTGACTGTTTAGACAGGGTCTTTAAGGCAGAAAAACGAGGCCATCAGGACAAGCCCCGGCCTAACACCACCGTGCTGTGAGAAGAACCGGGTGTAGACAGAGCCCACGAAAAGTGGGAGAGAAGTCACACACACACATACACATACACATACACACACCCCCCTTGGGTGTGGCCCGTAGGACAAGCAGCGCCCAGACCCCTGTGCTCTCAGCAAACCGGGTCCCAGCACCGCTCCAGGCCATCACCCAGCGCTGCATGGTGGGACCTCAGACCCGGGGCCAGTGTTCGCGGAGCGTCCCAAAGCGGTGGCCTCACCTGACCACCTCCAGCCAGCATGTCTCTGCCGGGCACTCAGGGCAGCCTGCCAGCCGGGTTCTCCGCTCATTCAGCGAGACTTTGGGACTCAGCCAAGTGCTGCTGTGCCCAGCCTCCGGCTCTGGCCACCGTGGCCCTTGGCCGTGGGCCTCACAGCTCGGGCCTGAGGCTGCCGGCCGACTCCAGCGCTCACTGCGAGCTGTCGGCCTCTACTACGGACGCTGGGCATCTCCGGAGCTTCCACTAGTGCTGGTCTACCCTGGCTGCCCAGCGGGCGCTGTTTGGTGCTCAGAACCCTAGGAAAGCAAGCTGTCCGCACACAGCACTCAGGACGAAAGTCCCAAGTAGAGTTACGAGACCTCAGGAGCCCACCCTATCGAGAGAGTCAGAGGACCACGGCAGGGCTTCACCTGAGCATCACCTGTCACAGGAGAGCGCATCAGCGACCAAGAGGGTGCCGTCCCAGGCCAGAGGAGTGCGGGGAGGCCCAGGAAAAATCAGTTTGGAAAAATCACTATGAAATTTTTTTAGGAAAAAAAAAATAACATGAAGTTTAAAAAGAGGGCCTGGGGGCCGGGGAGTTAGCTCAGTGGTTCCGGCGCCTGTCTTGCAAGCGCAAGGGCCCGGGTTCGATTCCCCGGTAACCACATAACAATACTGGTGTGGAGACTCACGCCCAGCAGCAACCAGTACCACATACCACTGTGCCGGGCATGGTGGCTCACGCCTGTCATCCCAGCACTCGGGAGGCAGAGGCAGGAGGATTGTGATGTGAGTTTGAGGCTGAGCTCAGGGCCAGCCTGAACCACAAAGCGAGACCCTGTCTCAAAAAACCTAAAAAAAAAAAAAAAAAAAAAAAAAAAAGAGGGCCTGGGATGGGCTTCTGTAAAACGAGCTTCCTCTTTCTCTGGTTACTGGAGCCTGAACACGGACCCTGCAGCTCGTAGGGGCACGGGCGCAGCAGCCGCATGAGGGCTGGGCCTCCCAGGTCACGGTCCCGGGCTGACGGAGAGTCGACTGTCCTGCCTTGTGCACGGTCTGCAAGACGGGAGCAAAATGCTCACCCTGAGACAGATGAGGCTCAAAACCTGAGAGAGGATCCCTCGTGGACAGCACCCCCTGGAGTGTGCCACGCACAGAGCAGTGACGCAGACAGAGCCAGAGCCAACCGTCTAGTGTCACGCCGGGCAGAGTGGCCCACAGCTGTCTCTCAGCTCTTAGGAGGCTGAGGCAGGAGTATCACCTCGAGTTTAAGACTGCTGGGGGCGTTACATAGTGATTTCAAGGCCAACTCAGACTACATAGCAAGACCCTGTCTCAAAATGAAAGAGAAAAATGCTCACGAGACTGAAATGCCAAGGTGGCAGGAAGTGTGGTCCCCAGCCCTCATGTCCTTGGCAAGGCCTCTCCTGTGCTGAGAGGGCTGCACCGCAAGGCCAACAGGCTGCTGTGGGGACAGTGCTGGATGAGCCCCAGAACTCCTGAAGGACCACGCTCTGGGGACAAGCCTCCGTGCGGTGGGGCCACTCAGCTGGCTGTGAGACGTGCGCAGGGAGGGACTGGCCATTTCCAAGTGCGCCGTCCACAGCATGTGCAGGAGCCCCTAGAAGACCCGGCCCCTCTCAAGACTGGTGACTGGCCACAGCCCTGGAAACTGAACCACACCGCAGGCAAGTGTTTGGGCGCTGAGCTATGACTCCGGCTCTTTTTATTTTAGAGACAGGCTTGGACCAACCTGCCCAGCCTGGCCTTGAACTTATGATCCGCCTGCCTGGCCTCCTGGGGATCTGGGACCACAGGCATGCGCAGCCCCGGGGGCACACTGACACACCAGAGACAGACAAGCCCCCGACTCTCCTTTCTCCTGTGGTCCGCAGGGGGCAGTGTGGCTGGCAGGCTGCATTGCCCGCCCCCTGGCTTGAGATGGGCCATGCTGTGAGCTCTGCCTGCTGCCAGCTCCCTGAAGAAGGTGGGGAGACCGCCCAGCAGCACAGATGAGAAAGCGGCCTTCCCGAGATGCCCGTGTTCTTAGAGGTGGGACAGCTCTCGGCCCTGCAGCTGCCTCTCTGCAGCCCCCGACCTGCCGCCTCCCACTCCAAGGCCTACCTGACCGCAGGAGGCTTCAGTTTGAACAAGCAGTGGAACTGACTTTGACTAATCAGTAAACTCAGGTCAGATTGGGTTTTGACCAATTTGGACCTAATCAGCAGGCTCAAATTTGGACCAATCAGTAGGCTTGAATGTGGTCCTACCGGAGGCCTGTATCAGGACACCCCCCGCAGGCCCAGTCTGACCGTCAAGCTCCCAGCTGCAATGTCCTGGGCCTCCCCGCACTCCTCTGGCCTGGGACGGCGCCCTCTTGGTCGCTGATGCGCTCTCCTGTGACAGGTGATGCTCAGGTGAAGCCCTGCCATGGTCCCCTGACTCTTTCGATAGGGTGGGCTCCTAAGGTCTCGTAACTCTACTTGGGACTTTCGTCCTGAGTGCTGTGTGCGGACAGCTTGTTTTCCGAGGGCTCTGAACACCAAACAGCGCCCACTGGGCAGCCAGGGTAAACCAGCACTAGTGGAAGCTCCGGAGATGCCCAGCTTTGCTTCACTTTCCTTGACCAATGAATTTAGAATTAAAAATGACCTTTTTGCCGGGTGTTGTGGCTCACACCTATAATACCAGCACTGAGGAGGCAGAGGCAGGAGAATTGCTGTCAGTTCAAGGCCAGCCTGGGCTACATAGTGAGCTCAAGGCCAGCCTGAGCTACAAAGGGAGACCCAGTCTCCAAAAAAAAAAAGTCCTTTTTGCATTTGAGAGTGTTTCCACATCCTGTGGCTGTGCAGGTCCGTCCCAGGTATGTGGGATTCCTGTCCTGGACACAGGGAAGGGAAGGCACAGAAGGCAGTGAGGCGACAGCTCAGGAGAAAGGGTCCCAGGGCCCCGAAGAGTCTGCTTAGCTCCCCAGCTACCCGGACCCTCGACTGAAGTCCGGGCCAACGAGCACCTCTATGGAGATGCCCCAGAAAGCCCACTGCTTCAGGTTAGACAGGCTGGTTGGATCAGACCAGCCCTGATCACATGGAGGGAGAAGCTTCTAACAAGTGGAATCAGTGACACCAAACGGCTCTCACCGCAGCGAGAGAGCAAAGGCTGAACCACGTCCAGTTCCCATTTCTGCCAGTGGAAACAGTGAAAGATGGGGGAGCTAAGCGGGGTTCAAGCGAGACGAGTCACAAAACAAGTGTGCGTTATAACTCACGGAAAGACGCGCACCCGAGTAAACAGGAGCTGGGGACAGTGGCACTTGTGTGTAACCCAGCACTCAGGAGGCTGAGGCAGGAGGATCACTGAGTTCCAAGCCAGCCTGGGCTACATATGGAGACCTCTATCAAAGACCCAACAGAAAAAAGCTGAAAGAAGGGTACACAAGTAGAAACTGTTATTTTTGCAACTTTCTCTAAGTTTCAATTACCTCAAAAAACCCACAGCTGACAGCTAAATGTCAGCAACTGCATCTTACGTCAGACAGGAAATGGTCAGAGGCACAGGGCCAAGGGCTGACCTCAGGGGCCAATGGCTTTGTGCATGGCCTGGAGGCTCCTGAGGCTGACTCGCACAGGCTGGCGCAGACAGGAGGAACGTGGCAGGGTGGCACTTTCTGCCAGCCACGTCACCATGGTCCGCGGTTGGATGCATGTGTTGTCATCTTCTCCACCCCCACCTGGGCACAGCCACCCTGGGATGCGGTGTCAAGAGGGCTTGGGTTCCGACAGCTGTCATGCGGAGGGAGGTGCAAGTCACCAAGAGCAGCAGCGACAGGTGCTCGGACAGCAGATACCGGTGCTGGACAGGCCTGCGGGCACCTGTCGGCCCCAACCTGTGTCAGCTGAGCCTACTCGAGCAATTAGCGCCGCCTCCGTGCAGGGTGTCCCCACTACCAGAGGGGAGGTTTCACTCATTTATTTTTGATTTTCTGGGACAGGGTCTTGCTCTGTAGTTCTGGCTGGCTGCACACTCAGCCTGCCCAGAGCAGGGATGACAGGCATGTGCCACCATGCACCAGTGCACTAGGCCCCCGAGCAGGTGGGCTGTCTCGGGTCTCACTGAGTTGGTTTGGCTGACAGCACAAGCCGCTCACACCCAACGGCCTCTGCCTTGCACACCAAAGCAGCCCTCCTGCAAGGGCCACGTCATTCAATTGCTGTGGCACCTTTTTACCTATGTCCCTGAGCAAGGCGATGCAGAGAGGCCGGGCCCTGTCTCAGTCTCAAGCCATCAAGATGTACACAACATTTAAACAGTAATATGTGTTGGTTTTTCCCCAGCCATTGTGGGACAGATCTGTAATCTCAGCTCTCAGGAGGCTGAGGCAGAAGATTCCAGTTCAGGGCTACATAGTGCAATCCTGTCTCAAAAAAACCAACAAAGCAAAACAGAACAAAAAAAGCACCAAATTCAACAAGCTCATTATGTATAGCAAAGGAAATTCTTTATTGTAAACAAGTACAACAAAAATATTGTGCAAATTGTCACAAGGGTTTTTTAAACAGAAAATCCTTCCAAGGGGCTGAGTTTTGATGTCAGAAATCTACACCCAAAATATAGACAAAATTTTAAATATGCGGATATATTGACTTTTTTACTATGTATTTCAAACAATTTACCTTTTCCTCCCACTGTGTATATCACCCACTATACAACAAAATATAACAAATACTGCTAACAAAATTGAATGTTCTAAGAACATCCTCCCTTCCTTCCATGCCTCTGAAAACTTCCATGAACTGGTGGGGCTCCTCGGTCACCGTGTCTGACTCAGTGAGGCGCACACACCCTTGTGACATCAGCCCGCTCAAGGCCAAGTCCATCACTTTAAAGGTGCCACCTTGACATTCTCCACGTCCCTCCTTTACAATATATATTTATCTTCACTTTTTTTCTAAACAAAGTGCATTGTATCTGTGAATCTACAGAAAACACATTAGGATACAATTTCCAAATCTACACAACAAACTGCAGGCAAACTAAGGTTGAAAGCCTAATAAAATGCCTAATTACAGTCATCTGTTAAACTTTCAAAATAATAACGTGGAAAAATTCTAGCTCCACTTCAAAGCCATTAAATTAACGAGGGCTCCCTGCTCTGGGACCCTGAGTGCTCGGGCACCAGTGGCAGTGGGCGTGCGCTCTGCTCTGTGTGGGCCTGGCACCGGGACCCACAGGGTGACCACAGAAGCCAGGCGTGGTGTGCCCGCAGACCAGCAGGTGGCCTCACTGAGCACTGAGGACTCCCGCACCCCAGCTCCGACTCTGTACTTCCGCACGGACCTCGGTCCGCGCCCTGGACCGGCACTCAGAGGGGTCCTGGTGAAACGCTGGTCCACAGGGAAGGGACACATCGCGCTCATCTCACCGGGAGCCCTGCTGACCACTCAAAGGAGAGCCTTCCGGTCCCTCACGTGGCAGCAGGGGCACTGCGCTGGACCTGCAGGTGGCCATAGCCCTTCCTGCCACCAGGTTATGCTTCCAGCCCGCACCAGGGCAGGTGCCAGCAACGACGGCCTCTTGCTCCCGCTATGACAAAGTGAGTTGTGAGCTCACGGCCCAGGGTCACTGTGCGGGTGCAGGCACCGGGGGCAGGGGGATGTCCCCGAGCTTGCTGACCTCCATCTGCCAGTTCGGGAGCTTCTTGGCTGACAGGTGGCGCCGGGCATGCTTGGTCAGGTGGTCGCTCCGCATGAAGCGCCTCTCACACATGGGGCAGGCGAACTTCTTCTCGCCTGTGTGTGTGCGCCGGTGCCGGGACAGCTCGTCAGAGCGGGCGAATCTGCGTTCACAGCCCTTCCAGCTGCAGCTGAACGGCTTCTCTCCTGCAAGAGAGGTGACAGTGTCACTCGCCCGCACAGATCCGCATGGCACACGCAGCACACCTTGGGACCCAAGGCTGCAGCTGTGTCCTCCCCTCCCAACTTCACGCCTCCACGCCCACCACACGCTCTCTCAAAGCCCAACCCATGTTAAAGCCTTAACAGCTTTAAGCATATTTGGCTAATCCATCAGCTACCTAGAGAACTGTACTTTGGTCACAAGAACACTGAGGAAACCTGGTCAGTAACGCCACCCTTTCCTAGCACATCTGCTTCGTGTATGTGACCACACCAACACCTTGTTATCTTTTGGTGGGACTGAGGCCTGAACCCAGCACCTTCACACTGAGCTACATCCCCGGCCATATTTTTAAGTTTGGTCTGGAGAAGTTACTAAGTTGCGATCTTCCTGCCTCAGCCTCCCAGAGCCCAGGGATGACAGGTGTACACCCTCTGCCCACGTTTATCCTCACAACGCGCACTGCCAACAGCCGGTACCTGTGTGCGTCCTCATGTGGGCCTTCAGATGGGAGCTCTTAAAGTAGGTCTTGCCGCAGCCCGGGTGGCTGCAGATGTGGCTGCGGACCCTGGAGGAGTCCACCTGCGGTGCAGCCTTGGCTGCAGAGGGGGCGAGCCCGGGCGCGGGGGCGATGGGGGACAGTCTGGTGCCATGCGGGCTCAGCGCTGGCTTTGGGCTCTGCACCACGGGCTGGGGCACCACGAACATGACGGCACCCTTGGGCACCTGGGTGCCCATGAGCAGCACCGGTGGGCACACGGCGGGCGGCTGGCTGGGCGGGGTGCTGGGCACGACGGTCGTCACCACGGGGCTGTGCGCAGGCAGGGGCACCATCTGGCAGATGACTGGCAGCGGTGGTGTACCCCCTGGGGAAGACGCAGGAGAGGCCACCATGGGGTGCTGCGGGGACGCGGGGCGGGGCCGGGGCCTGGAAAGCACAGCGTCCGAAGGCAAGGTGGAGCTGCTGAGGGTGGTGGTGCCCGCCTTGTCACTGGCATCTGCCGGTGCACCCTGCTCACACTTGGCCCTGCTTGGCGACACGGCTGCACAGGGTACATTCTTCCTCGTGACTTGGGCTCGCAGGTGGGGCCTCCTTTGCAAAGAGCCATCCTGGACACTGAGGGTGTCAGAAGCCTTCACAGGGCAGGCTCCGCGGCCGCAGGGCTGGGCATCGGCCGTGTGCCGGATCACGCTTGTGGCCTGTGCCTTTGGGGTTCTAGGGACCAGCAACGGACTCTTTTCTTCCTCTTTGAAAGATGCAGGGAGGTGGGGCTTGACAGGGTCTGACAGTGCCCTGAAATGTCCAGCAGGAGGCGTGGGTGCCATCAGGGTGGACACTGGAGAGGGCTCAAAGTCAGAGGGGCTGTAGGGCGGTGTCAGACACTAGACAGAAAAGACACACAGGCAACAGTATGAGAAACTCAACAGCTCACGATGCAAAGCAGAAGAGATTCCATAATCCGCCACTAGCTTAGAAACAGCATTACTCACAAATGTGGGGAGCGTGTGGAAATCGGGTGTCCCGGGCAACAGGCCCTCCTCCTCTGACGTGTCCGACGCTGGTGTGACTGGTCTGTTTTCTAGGTATTTCTTAAAACCAGATTTCCAACTGCAGCTCATGGTCATGAGCGCCTCCACGGCTTCGTAGTCACTCTTCTCTGCAGTTTTGCTCCAGAAGGCGCTGTCTTTGCATTTTTCAGAAATCATTTCCATTCTTTCCTCCTGTAAGAACATTGATTAAAACTTTGAACAGTTCTTGTCATCGAAGGTAGACACCTAGGGAGGCAGGCACACGTGAGGGGGACTCACACTTCACAGAGACAGCAGTAAAGTCCTGCTCTGTTAACAGTGCTGGAGCACTGCAGCCCTGCCAAGTACAGAAAGACCTCACTTCCTCCAAGCAGACCTCGCAGACATCTGAGTGGCAGAGAAGAGAAGCCCTGGGCTTGGGAAGAAGACAGTAGAGAAAAAAGCTTTTCCTCAACCCTCCAGGCAAGCTATCTAAGACGGTGTGAGGTCTCGTTTTCCTAAAAGAAAGGACAGTGAGCCCACACTTTTTTTGTTAAGTGGAGGGGACAGAGCCCAGGATTCTGATTTGGTCACACCTTTGGGGTTAAAACCAAGAGTGATTGGGAATATTCTCGGCATCTGTTTCAAGTGAACTCAGCCTACTTGAAGTTTAAAGTTCCTGCTAACTTTGATGTACAATAAAGAAATACTCAGCAAGGAGAGGAAAACCACCACCACTGTCTTTCAGCCACGCTTCAAGTTCAAGTCTGTGCACCCGTTCACTAACCCTGTTTATACTCCACACAAGGATGCGCAAAAGCAGTAACGAACAGAAAGTATTTGTCTTTGAATATGGATAAACTTGGACTGGACAGTCTCTGTAGTCGACAAAATAGAACCTGTCTCAAATGCTGCTTGCTGGCAAAAATAACCATTCATACTCTGCATTTACAGCCTCTTGGAACTACACTTGACTCTTCTGGCCAAAGCAGACTATAAAAACGTCAAAAATTAGTACACAGCAAGATATTCCCAATGCTCGTTTTTTTTTAAAAAAAAATGCTCGCTCCCTGAGTATGGAAAGCCTGGCGCCCGGAATAATCACTAACAATGCAATTGCATAACTCGCAGCTTTACGTAAGCCGCCTGGGCAGAACGCAGGGCGGGAGCCGCCGGCGCGGAGAGAGGCAGACGGCGGGCGGCGAAGCCGGACCGCGCGGGCAGCAGACTGCCGGGGGCGGGGTCCTCCCGCGGCGTTGACTCACCGCAAGCACGCTCGAAGCGCACGTCCGCGCACCCCCGAGCTGCCATTGGCCAGCCGGTCAGCAGCCCGTGCGCTCATTGGCCTGTAGGCTGGGCGGGGCCGAGGCGGGACGGGGCGGGGGCGAGGCATGTGAACAAAGCGTGATCAGCGGCGGCCGGGCGGCGCAGGAAACGTGAATTGGGCTCGCCGCGCCGTCACCTTTCCCCTACTTCCTGGGCCGCCACCCCCGCACCCCCCGGCGGGCCAGGGAGGGGGAGCAGGGGCAAAGGGCGGGGCCGCCCGGCATTCCTGCTCCGCCCCTGTTCCCTTAGGAACAGACCGCTGCTGGGCTCGCCTCGCCCAGGCGGGCCCCGCCGGGTCACCCGGGGACGAGGTGCTCCCAGGGCCGCGCCACGCAGAGGAGGAGCCGGCCGCGGAAGCCCCACTGCCGCCTCCGCCCTGGTGGGACCCAGACGAAGCCCCGCCCGCCCCCGCGTCGCGCGGCGGCTCCCGCCCACCGCTCGGCAGCCACCTGCCGGGCCGCGTGGGGTCCCCGGGCTGCACCCTCGCGGACCACCCCACCCCCGTCCACGCCGGCATCTCCCCGGAGCCTGTCCCACACCGTAGCCCAACCGGCATCCCGCCCTCCAGGGTTGCCTGGGCACATTGAGTCCACGCGGGCATCTCCTGGGGCCGGCTTCGAGCGCTGCCTACAGGACCACATCCTGCACCTCCACTGAGATTCCACCCCACGTCCTCCCCCTAGAGACTCCCAGTCCCCCCACGGCTGCGAGACGGCCCTACTCGTGACCCCGTGCTGCCCCTTCCTCGGGGCCACCGCGCCTCCCCCGGGCTGCCCAGGCGCGCTCCAAGTCCCTGCAGACTTCCCCGAGGGGCTCTCCAGGGTGCCTTCTCAGCTCCCCAGGACCCTACACCCCAGCCAGTCCCCGCTACCCGCTGCAGGCCCGCCAGCTGAGGCAAGCTCCGGGACCCCCGCGAGCATCTCTGGGGGGCTGGCTGAGGGCCCCGCAGGGCTGCCTTATCTCCATCCCCGTCCCCATCCTGGTCCCCGTAACTCACTGCAGCCCGCTGAAGAGCGGCGCCCAAGCTGAGCATGGCCGTCACCGCACGGTGCGAGACCCGAGCCTCGACGCCCTCCACTCCCGCCGCGCAGCGCGCCGTCTGCCCCCGCCCCATTCAGGTAGCCTTGGCGGCTCCGCGCCGCGGGCGGGGGTGGGGGCGGGGCATGCGGCCGGCCAATCCGCGACAAAGGTGTGTGAGGCGCCGGCCAATGGGCTGGCGGCGGCGCGCGTGATCAGCGGCTGCAGGCGGCGTGAAGCGCTGTCAGCGGAGCGTGTGCAGCGCGGGCCGGGGACTCCCGCGGCCACCTGGCTGGGGACGCCCGCGCCCCGCCCTCCCGCCCAGCTGGGGGCAGCGCCGCTGGAGGGGCCGGGAGCGGTGCCAGGGGCGGGGGCCGAGGGAAGAGCGGGCGTGACGGGAGGCGGGACTGGAGGCCCCGGGGTCCCCTCCGGAACCCCCGCGGCGGCCGAGCTATGAACCCCAGCTCAGTGGAGCCGCTGGCCGCGTTAGATGGCAGTGCTCCCAGCAGACCCCACCGGAAGCCGTCGGGGACCCTGACCTGGCGCCCCAGACAGCCGGCTCAGCGGGGGACGCGGGCGGGGCGGGCGGGGCGGCTGGAGGAGCTGGCCGGATGACCCCCTCTCAGCTAGGCCTTTCGCACCCCTCCCTGAGGTGCCGAGCGCCGAGTCGTCTCTCCTGCGGGGCGGACACTGGCAGGAGTTCGGTTTTTGAAAATGACGACTCTGCACGTCCACCGAGGCCCAGGCTGGCCCTAACAGTCACGACGCTGACAGTCACTACCAGGGGCTGGGCCAGCAGGCGGGTGGGGTGGGGTGAGCGAGGCCCTGGGCCCCTCCCTCTCGCCCCGTCTGCAGCCCCGGCCTCCTTCCTTCCTTCCTTCCTCCGCCGGCTGCCATCCTGTTGATCCACCAGGCTGCAGCAGCTGGCCCGGCACCTGCTGTCCAGGAAGCGGCCGGCCCGCCCGCCGCCGCCGCCCTCTCCCGGCCCCGGCGCCGCCCGCTGGCTCGGCGCCCACGCCGGGAAAAGGAGCTGCCGTGGGAGTGACTCAGACAGGAAGGAGCAGGAGGGGGCGCGGGCCGGGAAAGCTGCTCCGCGCCGGGCGCGCCCCGCACCTCCCAGGGGGCCCGCCCGCCCCGCCTCCTCCCTGAGGCCGTGCCCTGCCCGCCCGCTGCCCTGCTGCTGCCGCAGTCCTGCGCAAGGCCCGTGTGTGCTTCCTCCCAACAGGCGCCCAGCTTGTAGGGACCAGAACGGCGCTCCTAGAGTGTAAATGTCGTGCTGATATGCCCTACTTAAGGGTGTGGTGGCGCACACCTACAGACCCAGCTGTCTGGAGACTGAGGCAGGAGGGTGAAGGGTTCAAGTCCAGCCTGGGCCACAAAGCAAGCTTCTGTCTCAAAAACTAGAACAGCCCTCGGCCTCATCTGAGCTGCCTGTCCACAGTGCTCTCCCAGCTCTCGCACCCAGCCTCTCATCAAACCTTTTCCTGCTTGGCCACAGTGAGTGGCCCTGTTGTCCAGCAGTTGTATCCTTTCCTTAGGACGGCGCCGCGGGCCAGGCCCAGCTTCACGGATCCATTCCTTGAGTACTCTGCCAGGACCGTTTATGTGCCCAACAGCACTGGACAAGATGGGCCATTTTAAAAATGAAAAGAGCTATATTGCCTTGTTTGTTAAATTACTATTTTGAGGGGCTGGAAATTTAGCTTAATGGTTCCAGCGCCTGCCTCCCAAGCACAAGGTCATGAGTTCAATCCCTGGTACAAAAAAAGAGGGGGTTTGGGAGACAGGGTTCCACTATGTAGCCCAGGCTGGCCTCAAACTCCTGGCCAGCCCTCCTGCCTCAGCCTCTTGAGTAGTGGGATTATACAGTTAGCTGAAGTAACATTTTATCTGTGTGTTTTCCGGCTCTGCCTGGGTTTTCATACCCTTTTTGCTATAGTCTTATACTACTGATACATTTATATTTTCTAACGTGTGTGTGTGTGTGTGTGTGTGTGTGTGTGTGTGTGTGTGTGTATGTGCTGGACCCAGGACTCTGAGCAAGCCTGACAAGTGCTCTGCCACCGAGCAACAACTCCAGCCCCATCCATTTAAAACAAAACTTGAACATGTCTTTCTGCTTGTCAATAATTAGCTTGCTTAGACATGTGACATCCCAGCCAGGTGATGCTGCATTTGTGCAGTCTCAAAACTCTAGGAGGCTGAGGCAGGAGAATCATAGGTTGGAGCCCCCCTTGAACAACTTGTCAAGACTCTGCCTCAAAATAAAAAAGGGTTGAGGATGTATCTCAGGCCAGAGGCCCTGGATTCATTTGCCAGCACTGCACGCGCGCGCGCACACACACACACACACACACACTCACACTAACAAAACATCTGAAATAGACAAGGAATCTTGGAAGTATGAGTTTCCTTTTTCTGAGCAACATGAGTTACTTTATTGTTCGGACCTCAGGGTCCTGGTGAGCAATCCTGGTGCCAGGCTGACAGGAGTCTGTCCCATGTAGGTGGTCAGGGGATGACGAAAGCTGTTAGGCTGGACAGTAGGACCCCAGCTCCGTGGCCTTTGGCTAACAGAACCTTCCTGACAGTGACTCCCAGGGCTGAGAAGGGCTCCTTGGGGCTCCCCTGTCCCCACTCTGCCAAGCTGGGTGCAGCGCCTGGCACCTCCTTGGAGGCCCACTGGTGCACTTCAGAAGACAAGTCAGGCCCTCCTTTCTTTGGCTGTTCTGGGAACTGACCTAGGGCCTTCATACTGAGCTGCGTCCCCAACGCTTTTTATCTTTTGAGACAGGGACTTGCTGAATTGCTAAATTCCCTAGGCCGCACTTGAACTTCGCAAGCTGCCTGTCTCAGCCTCCTAGAGTACTGAGATTACAGGCATGTGCCACCATACCTGGCTCCAAATTTCACTTTAAGAACTCAAAAACATTGTTCTGAGGTAGTCATAGGTTCTGCTAAACTTCAGAAGGTTGATTTCAGGTTCTGGGACATTCCTCACATATTTCCATCTGCACCCTTATCCTTCTAGGTGGTGTGTATCTGTCAGCAATAGCAGCTCAGTGCTAGAAACCGACAGGGCGGTGGTAGCTCTCTGCTCCCGGCCCCTCTGAACTAAACCCCTTACCCCACACTCCTCCACTGTGTTTCTCCCGGCAGGTGGCTGACAATGGGCCGAACCCTTTGAAACTGGAAGCTGTTAAGCCTGTCCTCCTTTAGGTCCTGGGTGTCCAGGGCCTCAGGAATGCTAGACACACGTGCCACCTGTGAACGGCACCAAGCCCAGCAGTGGCAAGACCAGGAATGTGCAAGTTCTGCCCCGTGGCCTGTGAAAACTGTCCAGGACAGAGAGGTGATTGAAAAAGGCAGTGAGCACTTAAGCTTTAAATGGGTCCCACACAGGCCACACTGCTGTGAGCCCCACACTTCTCACTCAGCTCCTTACTCTTGCTCTTCCCGCAGCAGCTCTGGACTGTTCTTTCCTGAGAGTCTTTCTGAGTTCAGATCCAGACATGCGGCCGCTGCTGCAGAGCGCTGTCCAGCACAAAGGCAGCTAGTGAAGACACGACTCGGTGTTCCCATCCACCTTACTCACAGGACCTGACTGTGCGACTTGCAGGTCTTCTAAGAGTGACGATAACCGGGACAAGTAAATGATTTGAATCGATTCAGAATGTACAGGCAGCCAGGACAGTGCAATTAAAGATACTCAGCAATGCTGACGCTGGGGCTGCTGCAGAGAGCGGCAGGAATGACAGGTGGGGTGTGTGTCTGAAGTGAGGGGGACTTTGAGGAGATTTGTGGCAGTGTGTCTTTTACTGCAATTAAAACGTAAACATTCACCGTATTTCAACCCCAAGTATTGGAAGGAGATCCTTCTATGTGTGCAGGAGTGTGTTTCTGTGAGAGAGCTCAGGGTGCTGTTGGTTTCATCGCTAGAGAAAGGCATTCATCCAGCGAGGCAGAGGCTCACTTTTGAACAGTAAGCAGAAAAGTGAAGCAGTCATAGGTGTGGTGGCACCTGCCTGGCACCCCAGCGTCCTGGGAGGCTGAGGCGGGACGATCAAAAGTTTGAGACCAGCTTGGGCAAGTTAGTGACTTAGCAAGACCCTCAGTGCGACAGTCCTAGGCTTGATCTCCAGAACCACACGCACCAAAATTCATGTAAACCTTGATGAACTAAAAAACCTACTGTTAGGAAAAACCAGAGGAAACAGAATAGAATGCTTGGCACATTATGATTTTTTGTAAAAAAGCAGAGTCTGTAGAAGACACCTTTGGCAAGAAGATATGTATAAATATCTACGGATATATTAAGTATGTGAGAGTGGGCGTGCTGAGCACAAAATATAATTAGGGCTTGGAAGTAGGAGAGAAAATGAAGTAAAATAAGAGAATTACTTCAATTGTATGAATTAATGATGAAATGCTTAAAAACTAAGTTTTTTAGCCTAAATAACTTCCCCGAGATTTTAAAAAAGAAAAGGAAAGAAGGCACGCATCCCTGTCTGCCCCCGAAGCCTTCCTCCATCAGACCTGCCTCGCACTCTGGATTCGCGTCCTCTTTCAGGCCCACCCGCCCGGCAGCCGGACAGGTGACAGGCTCTGTCTCGGCGTTTCTCTTGACAGCAGACATTTTCTCTCAGCGCCGTGTGTGGTCACTTCGACCTGTCCTCGTCAGACAGTTCTGGCCCGGCTGTGGAGTGGCCAGCTTCCTACAAAGATGTGTCAGACACCGCGGTCTGAGAGTGTGCCCAGCCCTGGGTACCCAGGGACAGGACAGAGAACTTGGGTGCTGCCACGCCTGGGTGACTCCTGCCTTTCAGACACAGCCTGCTGGAGTAGGAGGTGACACTCGCGGGTGTCATCTCCCAGGAGCAGGGGGAGGCCTGGGGGCAGCAGGCACAGAAAGGGGATGAGCCTTCTGATGCGAACGTTGGAGACTTTCACGGTCTTTCCTTAGCTGTGTCTTTTTCACGGACCCGGGAGGATGCCAGCCTCAGGGAGGCACGGGAAGGACTCTGTGCCTCTCTGCTCTGGACCATGTCTTGGCTGCAGGGGTGGGGACACTAGCGGCCTGAGGTGCTGCAGGAAGATGCAGAGAGGACGCTGGTGTGGCTCTGAGGTCAGGGCCGCCTGGAATCCACAGGCCGGGGGCTCTGTCATCAGCGCCCTGGAAAGAAAACGGGGCCATGAGGACAAGGGTGGTGCGGTGAGGCAGTGCAGCTGCCTCTGAGAGATGAAAGCAGAAATGGGCCCGGCGTCCAGCCCTCACACCAGTCAGCACTGGCCAGGCCACCCTCCGCCCTCAGCCAGATGTGTTCCGCAAGAGCGAGTCCAGTGGAGGCTTCCTTGTGGGGGGTCACGATGCTCCCCCGTCTCTGGCTTGGGGGATACCCCTCCTCAGGCCCAGCCCTCACTGCTGCGGGAGACTTTGGCACCGGCTGGACGAGGGAGTGACCACTTGCTGAAAAGTCTCAGGGCGGGACCCCAAGAGCAACACTGCCGCTGGCGCTGCTGACCGCAGACACCAGAGACCCCCTCAGCCTCCTGCCGAGCAGAGGAGACTGGGGCACACAGGTGGAGGCATAGAAAGGAGCCGGTTCTGAAGCCGGAGCGGCAGGTGGACACCTTCTGGCCTTGGCCTCCACGCTGCTCTGGCCCCAGGCGCTGTGTCCTGACTCCTGTGCCAGCCACGTCCCCTGAGCCCTGGGATCCACAGCGCGGTCTACGGTGCAGCCCGGGCGGGGTCAGCATCCCTAAGGCTGCTTGGGGGCTCTGATGGCCGCTGAGCGTGCGCCCCGGATCCGGTCCCCCGCCAGGCTCAGGGCCGCCATCACCCATCCTGCATCCTGCTCTCCTGTACTCAGTTTACCGGGCTCCACTGCACTCCCTGGGGCCCAACGCCTGACATGAAGGAGTAAAGCAGAGGTTTATTCAGGCTCCTGTTTGCACTCTGTGGCCAGCTGGCTCCAAGGCAGGGAGCTGGCAGTGGGGCCTGGCACAGGAGCTGCTCGGGACACTATGCACAGGAAGTAGGGAGAGAAGGGAGGGGCCGCCCTGTCCAGGCCCCTCCCCTTCCCCATAGACCCCTCCCCTTATCGACAGGCCCTGCCTCCAGCAGTACTGGGCTGGGATCCACCTGCAGCATCCACGAGCTCTGCCCACCAGTACCTAGGACTGTGGGGCCTTTGGGATCTGAGCAGTCACGGGTGTCCCAGGGCCCCCCTCCCCAACAGCCCCCTCCACAGTCCTGGCCCTGGCACCTCTGACCCTCAGACCTGCAGATTTCCAGCCTGAGCTTCCTCCCTAGCCAGCTGTCCCACCTCTTTCTAGACGCTTCCCACCACCGTAGCCTTCGCCATTTAGCACACCTGCTGCACAGCTTGCCTTGGGAGCCATTAACAAACACATCACTGGCTCATCAAACACTTTCCAAGTGCCTTTGTGCGGACTGTGCGGAGGTCAGCAGGCGCGGCCAGGGCTGGGAAGGAGGCGCCTGCGGTGGCAGAGTCCTGGCCCTGGAGTGGGCTGGCAGTCCGGCGTCCTGCTGTCCTGCCGTCCTGCCCCTCTCGGCTCTACCTCCGCAGCGCTCAGCTTTCCCAGGGCCTCCCAGAGCCCTGTCCCCACCCGCTATCCTGGCGGCACCTGGCCCGCCTGTTGCGGTCTATCCAGTGGGCGCTGCGCACACGACCGGGCCTCCGTCTGTGGGGCACAGAGCGGGGTGGGAGGTGGCTGTCTGCTGGCTCGTATGGCCGCTCTGTCTCCACTCAGATCGCCGCCACACTGAGGAGCTAGATGTGGGCATCGCTCATAGCTGGGCTCGGTTGCCATGGTGCCCGTCGGCGGTGGGCTGAGTGCTGGGGACAGGTGGGGTGCCTCCATGTGGCTGGTGGCCCAGACTGGGCGGACCTTACATCTGCTCTGGGTACACACAGTGGCTGCCAGTGCCCAGTGCCCTTTTCCTGGCACCCCGCACAGACTCTGGTTGGTAACTGTAAGGCACTGTGCAAATCAGGCCGGTGGTCCCCATCAAGCTTCTGCTGAGCAGCCAGGAGGGGCTGGTCTGGTGGCGCTTGGAAGGTGTTGCCCAGGTGTCTGGAAGCTCAGGGGAGAGGATGCCAGCTCTCCAAGAGAGTCTGGGGATTTGTCTGCTCCAGCTCTTTCCCGAGAAATCCACACATCACTCTCAGACCACCTGGGGTCTCTGAATCCCAACCTTCCGCGGTATTTTCTTTTTTTGGACAGGGTCCCACCATCTGGTCCAGGCTGGTCTTGAACTCCTGGCAATTCTCCTGCCTCAGCCTCCTGAGTGCTGGGAGGGCAGTGTCGCTGTCTTGATTGTGGCAAAGTGCCTGCGCTGCCCCAGCGTTCCCTAGGTGTGGTGCTTCCCATCTGTGAACCCTGAGCGTTGCCCCTGGACCTGGCCTCCAGAGGAGGTGTGTGGGACGTAGAGCACCAGGGCAGTGCCATGCTGCTCTGCAGTGACCAGATGGGACAGACAGACAGACTCAGGCCCAGCAGGACGGCTTGCCTCGCGCTCTCGGGCTTGGCTTCTGCCTGCCTCCCCTCAGGCGAGTGCAGTCTCTTGGAGGCAGTGCTCAGGTGCCCTGTGCACCACCCACCCGGGCCAGCTCTCACCCTGTTAGAATGGGGGGCTCTGCTCCTCAGGGGAGCCCAGGCTGAGAGGGAGGAGAGTCCACGTGAGGGGGAACGAGCTGGGTCCCAGAGAACATCCCCTCTCACACAGTGTGCACCTGTAGGTACCTCCCGGGGCCCCAGAAACACGAGTCCCCAGGTTCTCTGAGCAGGAATAAGCCCCTCAGACGTCAGCAGTGAGAGTGACCTGCTCTCTCTCCTGATTCTTTCCCTCTGGGCCCAGCAGCTTGTTCAGGCGCCCCAACTGCCCAGCCCGACCGGCGCCCCGTACTGCTGCTCACGGTCGGTGTCCCCGTGTAACGGCTTCCGGCAGACAAGACTCGAGGGGCCGGGGAAACCTTTTGGGAAGGACGGGAATTCTCTGGCGTGTTGCCCAACCTCACAGGAAGTCACTTTCCTGCCTGCGATGGGAGCAGTCAGGGTGGGATCCTGTGTCCCTGTCATCGCCCTGGCGAGGCTGCTGGGTCTTGCTGGGATGGAGAACGTCGCCTACCCCGGGGCGACAGAGGGAGGGGCTCTGCCAGAGTGGGGTGTGTCTACCGCAGGGCGGGTGGGCACGTGGTGCTGGCCCCCGTCTTGCTCCCCGTGCTGCTTCTCTTCTGTGTTTTGGGGGTTTTTGCAGCACAACACTGGGGATTGAACCCAGGGGTGCTCAGACAGAAACCACCACACCTGAGCTACACCCCCAGGCCTTGGTATTTCAAGTCTTGCTGAGTTGCCCAAGCTGGCCTTGAACTTGAGGCCCTCCTGCCTCACTTAGAAGTATTATCAACAGCTAAGTTAGGTAGAAATATTGTAGGTCATCAGACAGGCTAGGTGCTCGAGAGGGCCAGCGAAGGGGCTGAGGACACCTCACAGCGGTAGCTGGGGCACGGCTGAAGACGGCCAGGCCTGCAGCCCGCCCCCGGGGCTGAGCAGTAGGGTGAGCATGCTACAGCTGGTATCACGTGGTCCAGGGAAGTCCAGACAGACATCGGTCAGCCTGTGGGTGCTGGGACCTCCAGATCTGGCCCTTCCTAGAGGGTCTTTGTTCTTTTCATGGCCCCTGGCTACTGACCTGCTTCCCTGTCAGACCAGTTTTATACCTGCAGTCTCAGCGGTTGGTCATAGTTTGACCCACACTGTACCTGCCTTTGACTTCGCTCTGGAAGTGGGGCTGTGTGGTGGCCCACCTCGGGTCCCCCCGTCTCTTGGTACATTTTTCCCGTCTTCACCTTCACTTACCTTGGAATCCTTTCTTCGATTTCGGGACTGCAGCGGGCTGGGAGTGGCACCCTCCTGTGCAGTAAGCAGCAGGGACTTCAGGTGTGCCATTTCCCTTCACCTTCCTGCCCTCCCCCGGGCCATTCCCCAAGGTTTTCTCTGAATCCCTGGCTAGCAAAGAGCCGGAGTGCCTCCTTAGCCTGCCTACAGCAGGGTGCTGAGGGGAAGGGCTCTGCTTCCCCGGGGGACGCCTGGCGAGTCTGAGGACACCGTGACGGGTCTGAGCCATCTCGTGAGCAGAGGCGAGGGTGCTTCCCCACAACCCCCTCCCTGTGCTGAGGAGCTATCTGTCCCCCTAATCAGCAGGGCTGCTACTTTTTGTTTGCTTGTTTTAGCCTCTCAAAGTCACAGCAACCTCCTGCTCGGCCAGTGCTGGGATGACAGTTCAGCAGGACCTCTGTGGAGACCTTGGCAGCTGGAGGGATGGGGTCTCTTGTGTGTCACTGAGACCCAAGCTTGCCTTGCTCAGGGCCTTACCAACTCAGCCTCCTCCACTCGGGCACTGGTTAGCACGTCTAGGTGTGTCTCCCAGCAGGGACTTCCAGGCTGCTCTTGGCCCTTCTGTCACCTTCGTGAGGTGCCTGTGGCGGGGAGGTGTGGGCCCTGCGGAGGGAAGGCCGAGTCCCTCCCCAAGGTGGGCTGCGTGGAGTAGCAGGTGGACTGGAACATCGACTGTGCACAAAGCAGCCTGGAAAGAGTTAAACCCACAGCTGTCTTGTTAACAGAAGTCAGTCTGGCCAAAGCCTATGAGCTGAGGGCAGAGTAACTTGCACCCAAATTCCATTTCCACAACTAAAACTAGAAGGACAATGTTCTAGCTACAGCCATATATTTTGTCTATTCTGTTCCTAATTTGAGAGTGCTTTTCTTGTCCTTTATGAGCCTGGCCTGCATTTATTTCCATAGAAACCACATGACTGTATCTTCACACATAGTTCTACCCTTGTATGTGGCTGACCTTTACCCCAAATGAGTGGCTCTGACTGGCCAAGGCCTTTTGCTAACTAAACACATTGTCCATCCTGGCCCCTGGTCTCTTTAGTTCTATATTTTAGTTTTTTGCATCATACACTGAGCAGGAGACTGGAGCCTATTACAGAGGTTTCCAGTATAGACTGACCTTGAACTCACTATAAAGCTCAGGTTGGCCTCAAACATGCAGAGATCCTCCTGCCACAGCCTCCTGAGTGCTGGGGTTCTGGGTATAATGTATGTATGACCACACAAGGGACCTCCTATGGTGGTTTCAAATCAGTGCTGCTGAAGTACTGAAATTTTTTTTTTTTTTTTTAGGTTTTTTGAGACAGGGTCTCGCTTTGTGGTTCAGGCTGGCCCCGAGCTCAGCGTCAAACTCACATCACAATCCTCCTGCCTCTGCCTCCCGAGTGCTGGGATTACAGGCATGAGCCACCACGCCCGGCACTGTGGTATGTGGTACTGGTTGCTGCTGGGTGTGGGGTCTCCACACCCAGTATTGTTATGTGGTTACCGGGGAATCGAACCCGGGCCCTTGCGCTTGCGAGACAGGCGCCAGAACCACTGAGCTAACTCCCCGGCCCTGAAATGTTTAATACCAATCCAGAAGTTTATTGTAGGTTATGTTCTCTGTGTCATGTGTTTTTTCAAATAAATTAATTTTTTTGCTGGAAAAGCTACCCATATGTATTGTATATATAGAGTACAGTAAAAACTTTGTTTAAAAGGGATCTACAAGTAAAAGGGCAGCTGGGATTGAACTCAAGGCCTTGGCACAAAGCTGCATCCCCAGCCCCCTCCTACAATACAGGGTCTTGCTAAGGAACTAAGTTCCCCAAGCTGGACTGGAATTTGTGATCTTCCTGCCACAGCCCACTGGACTGCTGCTGTATGCCAGTTTAAATCTCAATTTTTAAAAACTGAAAATAAATTGTGTCATTTTTGAGTTTTAATAAAACTTATACAGGAATTTAAGTGCCACCCAGGATACCCCAGTGGCCCAGCAGTCATGGGTGAGGCAGTGTCCCCAGACGTGGGCTAAACCTTTGCTCTCTGACCTCTCCAGCGTGGTGGAAGCTGCTGACAGGAAATACAGACAGAGGGTCAAAGTCTCGGAAGTCCGTCATTCCACCGCTCCTGCCATTCTAGCTGCTTTTCCTGCCGCAACTGCCACAAGCCCAGAGGTGCTCACCTCGGAGCCCAGCTACCGGAGCCCTGTCACGGGGTCTCATGGGTAGAGGCCAAGCCCTGCCCAGCAGCCTGGGTCACTGACCACGCTGGCAGCAGCGGCCCATCAGGACCGCAGGCCCGATGTGGGCTCCAGGGCGCTCAGGTGAAACGCAGCGGCCCTGGAGGCTGGGGCCCTTGCCTTGTGTCATCTGCGGAGATTCAGGCCCGGGAGGGGCTGGAACAGCGCAGCGCAGGCGGCACCGCACCGCACCTGCGTGTGCTACACCCTAGGGCTGCGCAGCGCTCAGGGCATTTTGCTAGCTCTAGATTACAGATGAGTTTCATGAAGTTTCTTTCAGGGAACATAGACTTTAACTGATTGTGGCGCAGCGGCCTCCACAGCGTGGACGGTCAAGCGGGGCTTTCGGGCAGCTGCCCAAGGGCTCACTGACCTTTTTGGAGCCAGTCTCCTGAAGGCGCCCAGCTGGCCTTGAACTTGTGATCCTCCCGGTTTACCCACCGGCTGGAGTTACAGCAGTGCCCCGGGCGTAGACCTGCCTGCACCGCCGCGCCCCGGCCGTCTGCCCGGCCTTTTCCTTCCGCCCACAGCCTGGCAGCCTGCAGGGGCGTGGACTGACTTCCTCCTGGACCACCTTGACCTTCACCCGCTGGGGCTGACCTCCGCCCAGCGCCCTCTACTGACCCTCGACGCTGTGTCACCCCTGAGCTCAGGGGAACTCTCGGTGTCCTGCCCTTCGCCTGCATTTGCTTCGGCCCCAGGTCCTCTGCAGCTGCGCTTCTGAAATTCGCCGAGTTCCTTAACCATTCAGCTCCTTCCTGCCCCTCTGCGCCTTCTTGGTACCATTTCGCCTGCTCAGCGTCTACTGCTTTCCACAGGCAGCAAGAGAATTGCTTATTTATTTCTTTGGCAAACTTTACATTGGCAGTTCGCCCCCCACCCCATTGTAGCCAGGGCCTGAGTCTAGCAGGTTTGTACCGGGCTCGCCTCGGTTGCCGCGCGCGTACCCGTGCACGCGAGCATACGCGCGCGCTCCCGCACCCCACCCTCTCCATGCACCAGCTTGGTGCTGTTAAGAAACTAGGCTTTTTCCAGGCCTGGGGCTCGAACTCAGGGCTCAGTGGAGCGAGAGGAGCGCCCATTTGCGCCCCCAGCTTCTTCTAACTTTCTTCTTCCCTCTGTCCTTGTGGGGTGTGTCTGGGCCGACGTTCCATGGACCCTGCGGAACTTGGTACAGCTTAGGCTGGGGGCTCCTCGCTGAACCACACATCCGGTCCCTGTTTTCAGATCGGATGCCTGCCGCCTCTCTGCAGTGCTGGGACTGCACGGCTGGGGCCCGTGGCTGTGTCCACCCTCTCCAGGGCCAAGGCCAGGAGGTGACCCGACCAGACCCTGAGAACCTAGAGTGGGAACTTGGCCACTCCTCCATCCTGGGGCCACCGGGAGGGGCGGCTCTCTGGGAAAGAGCATGCGCCCCCCACACAGCAAATCAGCCCACATCCTGGATTCTCCAGAAGGTTGGCTGTGGGTGACTCACTGCCCATCCGCTATGGAAAGGCCTACGTTTTCTGACTAAGCCGCACCAGTTGCCTTATTGTGCTCCTCTGGCCCGTGAGACGGACACTTGGGGTGATCTGCTGTGCTTGGCTCTGGCCAAGGGGGCAGAAGTAAAGAAAGTCGCGTAGCCTGATCTGGTGGCCAGTAACCTGGGAGGCTGAATCAGGAGGATCACAAGTTCAAGGCAAACCTAAGCTACTTGGCAAGCTCTATCTCAAAATAGAAATTAGAATAAATTAAAAGGACTGAGGATGCAATTCAGTGTTCCCTGAGTTTCGAAAGAGAGAAAGAAAGAAAAAGTCATTTGACTTGAATGTCCCCATCCCCTACCCCTCAGTGCTCTCTCAAGTCCTCCTGGCTAAGTCCAGTCTGTAATGGGCTCCCTGGGGACCACCCAGGGCACTGTTCACGGAATAGAGATGTTACTCCCTCTGCCTCCAAGGATGGGAGCTGGAGGCAGCTGGGGCATCTCTTGGGTCTTGGCAGGCACTTCAGAGCTGGCTCTCAGCGCTGGAGGGCTCCAGGATCCTCGGTCCGCCCAGCCCTGGGGGAAGTCCTCCTGCTTCAGGGCAGCCCTGCGACTCCCACATCTGTGTTGTGAGCCACCTGCTGTTTCTCTTACTGACCCGATCTGTGGAGGCTGAAATGCGTTTCTGTGGAAGAGTGTCCTGGTCCCTAGGTGGCAAGCCAGCATACTCACCCAAAGAAGGAACTTAAAAATTACGATAAAATGAAACTTGTTGAATTTTTAAAATTAAAAGGATTAAAGGAAAAAGAGCCAGGGCTGTAGCTCAGTGGTAGAGCACTTGCCAGGCGCCTGCAAGGCCCGCGGTTCAAGCTGCAGTACCATCAGGGGAAAAGGTTCAAGGAAAACAGCAAGAAACAAACATTACACTAATAATTTTTTTTAAAAGCACAACAACTAGGAATCAGGAGATATTTGTGAATTTGTTAGAAAAATGGAGTTTCTATATTTTTTGACAATTTCTTTTGCTTTTTGAAACAGGGTCTCATTATTCACTGAGCTTGGCTCCAAACTCACTGTGCAGCATAAGTGGGCCGTGAGCTGTTGGGGATGCTCCTGCCTTACTCTCCCAAGTGCTGGGATCACAGGCAGGCAAGTGCCGCCACACACGCTGTATTTGTTAACAGTCTCTACCTGGAAGCCAGGCTTGAAGGTGAATGCCTGGCATCCCAACACTTAGGAGGCTGAGGCAGGAGGATCATTGCAAGTCGCAGGCCTTTCTGAGAGGGGCTACATAGTAAATTCAAAGCCAGCCTGAACTACTCAGTAAGACTGTGTCTCAAATAAACAAACACACCAATGTTCTATTTGCAAAAAGTAAAAGAGGGTGATTCAGCATTTGTAGTTAAATGACACTTCTCTGGACCCTACATGTTCCAAGGGCTGGACCCCGTGGACTCACGGATGTACTTGCCAAACCTGGTGGGCACAGCGGTCCTTGTGCTCCCAGGCACAGAAACTAAGAGATGAGAGGAGCCTCTCGAGCTGCGGGAGCCGCCTGTGCGGACGGCGGCTCTCCACACGGCAGCCTGCGGCCCTCCGGGCCAGGCTTCCAGCGATCGAGGCAGGCCTCAGACGCAGTCTGACCTCACACCGCAGGCCGGTACCACGGGCTGTTTCACCATCCTGGCGTCTGAGGAGAAACGAGTGCTGTTGGCCAGTCCTCCTGTCACCCCAGCACGGTTCCCTGCGGAGGGACTGGAGTCCCTTAGCCGGCAGTGCGCCGCCCTGGATAGACCTCGCTGCCCGCTCCGCAGGTGTGCACTCTGCCTCGGCAGGCACTGTGCCGTCTCACACCACATCACGTGATCATTTCGGATAAAGGCCCGGGCGTGTGCCAAGTGGCACTGAGACCCGACATTTGCACCCATCGGAGCAGATTCTGGGATTCCTGAAGCACAAGTGCAGGCTGCTTCCGCCTGGGCCGGGCGAGGTGTCACCCCCTGACGCGTGCCCCTCCATGTCACTTGCTTTGTATCAAATACTTTTGCAACAGTAATAGGCAGGTCAGAAGTTTAAAATTTTGGTGACTGCCCTTGTCCAAATGCAAATGCTGGAAATGTGCTGATTTTTAAAATAATGGTACTATATTAGACCTTTGACCTACCCTGGACCCAACTGCCCTTAAAAAAAATTGAGCAGAAGCCTAACTCTCATGCATAATGACACTACTCATGTACATGCAAAATAAATGACTAAGGCTGTTGAACTCACAGCAATCCTCCTGCCTCAGCCTCCTGAGTGCCATGATCACATATATGTGCCACCGCCTCTGGGCTAACTGCGCTTTTGGTGCAGATGATGGAGTCCAGAGCCCCACACACGCTTGGCAAGGGCGCCCCGACTGAGCTGCATCCTAGTCCCACACTGTAGTTTTCCGAAAAAAATAACCCAGAAGTAGAAGAGAAAATAACTCTTTCCTTCCCTGCGTCCCAGCAGCAGCCTCCTGGGGCACCGGCTGGGCCTCCAACAGTGTGTCCAGGACACACTACGCCCCCCCAGGCCCCATCACAGCTTGAGGGGAAGGAAGAGGCGGAAGGGGAGGACGCTGCACACCACACCCACTCCCACCTTCTCTCAGCACGTCTCCCGGTGCGGCGCGGGCCAGCTGTCTCATCGCCACACGCTGAGGGCAGGGAGGTTCACGGCACGGCACGCACACAGGCGTGCACGCGCGCAGCTCCTCGAGGCAGGGCACTCTCTGGTCAGTTGCTGCGCCAGCTCCAGCGTGCAGAGAAGTGCCAGCCAAGTATGTTTCATAAAAATCCGCTGCACAGTGGTGCACACCAGGAGGCTGAGGCAGGATGGTCCCAAATTCAAGGTCAACTTGGACAACTAGGGAGACCCTGTCTCAAAATTGGAAAAATGGAAAGGTTGGGGAGAGAGCTCTGTGGTACATCGTGTGCCAAGGATACGTGAGGACTGGGTTCAAGCCCAGGACAAAGGAGAAAGAAAAGAGACCTTCTGCAGTGGTGGATGGAGAGGAGACCCTGCCGAGCAGGACCAGCGCTTCCCTCCCTCGCCGTCCTCCACAGCCTCCGTCAGACGCGGCCTGGGTTCTTGGAGCCATCTTGAGGGGCACGGTTACCTCCTTGGCCAGCACCTCCTTTGCCAAGTCTGTCCCGGGACCAGGCCTCTCGCAAGCCCTGGCCCATCACGGACTGTGTGTCCACTCTGCTCTGGGACAACGGCTGCCCCATGCCTGCCGACCCCCTCCCTGTCCTCC
>PVIR01006403.1:0-41123 GCA_004026965.1 Petromus typicus
GTGTGAGTGAGAGAGAGAGAGAGAGAGCTGGACAGGCAGACAGGCAGTCAGACACGCATCAGTGTTAAGAACTACTGGCCATATGTGGAACCTATCTCAACTCTTTTTATTAAAATGTATGGAATCATTTGCAAACTCCACCTGTTAAATACTCCTCTGAATATCTTGCAGGGCTTATTTCTTTGTTTTCTAGTCCTTTATTTTATTTTGGAATAGCACATTAATGACATGTATTGCTGTAGTTTAGTGTGGTCTGTAGTGTTTGCATTTATAGCTCTCACTGGGCTATTTGAAGAGAATGCACTGTGAGGGTTGTCAGCATAAGGTAGGTAACAGGGTTTATGTATATCTGGAGTTTAATGATTAGATTCATACTGACATTTAGTCATTTCCTCTGTCTTTGCTTTGCAAACCCAGCTCAGCATTTTCCTCGTATCTCACTGACTTCCTCATTTTCATTTGTGGTATTGCTAGTGTGCCAGGCAGCCAGACAGGGACCTCAGAGACAACTTTCTGCTCATTTCCTCTCCCTCCCCTCTCCCTCCTCCATTGATATACTTCCTTCCCTCTCCGTGCCCTTCTCTCCCTCCCTTCCTTCCCAATTCCTGACATCTGAGATAAATGGCGAAGTCTGACGAGCTTACCTCTAGCAGCATCTTTATTTTTTTCTTTTCAATACTGGGGTTGAAAGGCTTAAGTCAAAAGCTTTCACACTTTGCTATGTTCCCAGTCCTTAATTTTTTATTTCGATACAGGGTTTTGCTAAGTTGCAAATTTGTCCAAGCTAGGCTTAAACATAGGATCCTCCTGCCTCAGCTTCCCAGATTTCTGGAATAACAAGCCTGGGTCACCACTGCTGGCTTCTTTTGCATTCATCTCCTTCTTTTCCTTGTTCTTTTTCCTGCTGCATCTCAAACCCTTCTAACGTTTTATCTGAGCAAATACCAAGCCGCAGCTACCTCCTTCCCCTTTTCTTCTTCCTATACTGATTGCTGAAGAACTGTTTCAAACCAAAGCACTCATGATATCACTTCTTACTCAGAAATGTTCCGCGGGTTCCCACGCTGCCAACTTCAGGAGAAGAATGTTGCGCTTGACCAGCCAGTCTTTTTCTACTTCTATTGCCAATATCTCCCATTCAATCTTTGTGTTTTTTTCTCAGTACTAGGGAATGAACTCAGGACCTTGTGCTTGCCAGGCGGGTGCAGTGCCACTGAGCTACAGCCCTGGATTCTCTCTCATTATATTATTCACTTTCAAACTTACCTGGATTCCTCAAACTTATATTCCTCTTTACTTTCTTTTGTTCCGGCCATTCTTTTCTTTTGGGATGCTCCTGCCTTCATGTGTCTCTGCTGAAAAACTCCAATTTTATAGCTCCGTGTCAGATCCCACCTTTTCCTTTCATTCTTCCCAAACTGAATGTAAATTCTTCCTTATTTGAGCTGTCTTGGGGAAGTCTACTTGTCATGCTATTTGTAGGGCATTTGATATCTTCAATGCCTGTACCCTGATCTTCACTACTACACTAGATGCTTTTGTAAGAGAAAAGCTGTCTTAAGAGCCTTTGTAGCACTACATAATTTGAAGCTTAGACCCTGGTTTATATCAGGCTTTCAGAGCATATTTGTGACAGTACTCAGTGACAATTCACATACTCTTTCAGTATAGTTATCTTACATTTTACATTGCTTCTTGCCTTCTTTTCAAGATATACTTATGACCAGTCACATACATTCATAGGTGATTAGTATATAAAACAACTTTTCTCCAAAGTATGTTTTAGCCATTCTAAGAATCCTGACTGTGATAGTCATGATGGTAAGTTCCGTATTCACTCAGAATTAGGGACTGTATAAAGTAGGCTGGAAGTAACATGTGTAGGTAAAAGGTTCTGGCCCTCAAGGCACAGTGATGCATGTTGCAGTTCCACATTCTGGGAGGGTGAGGTAGGAGGATTGCACAAGATCTTGTTTCAAAATGAAAAATAAGAACAACAACAACAAAAAGGACGAGGGTTGTAGCTTAGTGCAAAGGCCCTGCATTCAATCCTACTATTTGACATGAAAGGATTATGGCATTTAAAAATCTGTTTTTTATTTTATATATTTCAAAATTAATTATATTGGTACTTTTTTGATACATGTAATGATCATCTTCATCATAAGGAATTTGTACCTGTATCTGATATGTCTTGATTCTTCCTTTTTATACCCCGTACCCCTCCTCTCCCTTCAACTTTTCTTCCCTCCTTATTTATAAAAGCTTTGTTTCCATTTTTTTCCCTTTTCTTTCTCTTTTGTTTTCCTTTCCTTCTCCATTCACCCTCGGTTGTTTTTCTTTCTATTTGAATATTTTTCCTTATTTCCCAATGTCTCTCATCTATTTTAGTCCCTATTTATGTGTTCAGATTCTCACATAGGACAAACAGTGCAAATATTCAAGCAAGTATGTCTAGTTCACTTATATTTTAAGGTGCATCTATTTACCTGAAAATGTCTCAAGTTTATTATTCTTTATGGCAGAATTATTCTCCTCTATATATGAGAAAACACATTTTCTTTCTTTTTTTAAAATTCAAATTTTTCTTGATACATTATAAATACACATTATGATCGCATTCAGCATTGAGAGTTTGTACCAGAAAAACATTTTCTTTATCCATTCATCTGCTGATGGACATCTGGGCTGTTTCTAAGATTTAGGTATTGCAAACTATGCTGCTATAAACATGAGTGTGCATATATCGCTGTGGTATGATTTTTTTTTAACTCTTTCAAGAAGACACCAAGAAGGGAAATAGCTGAGTCAATGGAAACTCTAGTTTTACTTTTTTTTTTTTTTTGAGGAATCTTCTTACTGATTGCCATATTGGTTGTATCAGTTTATACTCCCACCATCAATGGAGAAAGATCCTGCAGAAACTCGTAAGATCATCAATATCTACTCTGGGAAACCGTACTCTAATAAGACAGAAAATGCAGAAGAAACAGATTGCTTGATACATCTAAATTACCAAAGCTTTGTTAAGATATAAAAATTCTAAATAACCCAATATCAGTCAATGAAATCAAAGAAGTGATTAAGAAAAGAGTTAACCTTGATTTCTTAAAAGAATCCTGGTTATATTATAGATGGAATGTAACTTTTGGTGGAAAATAGGATACTCATCACATACCAGTATTTTTAAAAATATTTTTTGTAATTATTCACAAATCTGAACAATTACCCAAACATATTTTATGATCTAAGTGTGTAAATTCTTCATTTTTGTAGTTTCTGTTTTAATTAGTTATTTTAAAGTGCATGGACTATACTTTTTTTAGCAGTAGTCTATCAAGAAGAACACATACTTTGTAGTAGTTATTTCCCACCAAAAGTCAAAAGCGAGGGAGATAAACACATTAATGCCTAAGCACAGCAACAAAAAGGCAAAGACTTGATGAGTTCATGAAGTCTGTAAAAAGTAGAAAAAAAATTTTTAAAAATGATGTATTCACACACACACAAAAGAAACCATCAACCAAGGAAAGCCCGGGTTCTGACGGATTCCCACCTGAGTTTTACAAGAAATTTAGAGAAGATCTAATGTCGCTAATCGTCAGACTCTTTAATGAAATTGAAAGGAAAGTAGCACTCCCAAACTCATTCCTAGAAGCAAAACATTACCCTGATGATAAAAATTAGGGAAAGATACAACCTAAAAAGAGAATTGCAAGCCATTCTCCTTAATGAACACAGATGTGAAAATCCTCAATAGGGTGCTAACAAACAGCAAATCATTAAGAAGATCTTATTCCCTGAGCAAGTAGGATTCATCCCAGGGATTCAGGGACATTTCAACACGCACAAATCTATAACTGTAATACATCACATTAACGGGGCCAAGGGCAAACCCACATGATCTTCTAAATAGATGAAAGAAAAGCATTTGGTAATAGTCAAGGGCTAACAATCAGTGATAAAGTGAATTGGTGAGGATGGTGTACATTATTTGGCCGTGTCAAAGAGTCATCAAAATCTCCATAGCTTATAACAAAAAAAGTTATTCTTTGGTCACGACCTATGTCTCTGAAGGCCTGGCTGTGATGTCTGGTGACCATAGATCTCAGGCAATGCTTTCATAATCACTGGGTCAAGAGGGTTTTTTTCTGCATGGTTCATCAAACTTCTAGTAGAAATAATATATATTACTTTTTTTTCAAAAGAAGTTTTAGTTCATGTTTGCAGTACAGAATAAATATGTTTATTGTGGTAAGTTAGTTCATGCGTGTAACATGTCTTAATTGTTTTTATTTTCCCTTTCCCTCTCCTCCTTCGCCCTTCCCTCCATCTCTTGGTTCTCTTCTCATTTGCACAGGACATATCTCCTATTATTCTGTTATCTATGTTTTACTTTGCTTTTTCAATTATTTGTAGTTTGGCCTACTTGTAGAAGTGAAATCGTGTGATATATAAGTGTGTGTGTCTTGATTTGATACCTTCTAGATACTAGGTACTGGCCAGTGTGATAAACATTAACATGATCTTTGCCTCTAGGTAATTTATAATCCAGAGGCAGGCAAAAAAAGAAAGTAAGCTGGGCCAGGTATTTAGCTCAGTGGTTCCAGTGCTTGCCTTGCAAGCCCAAAGGTCTGGGTTTGATTCTCAGGAACCACACACAACTATGCCAGGAGTGGTGGTTCAGGCCTGTAATCCCAGCACTCCCAGAGGCAGGAGGATTGCTGAGTTTAAGTTTAGGACCAGTCTGAACTACAAAATGAGATCCTGTCTAAAAAAAAAAAAAAGAAAAAAAGCAAGTAAGCAGGCAAGGTTATAGCAAGTTATGATTAAAAATTCTGAGAGGAATAATAAAGAACAGAAAATAAGAGAGGAAGATCTTCTTTTGGTAGAGTGGTGGGGAAGCCTCCTTAGGAGAGGTAATATTTAACTTGAGAAACAAATGATAATAAGGCACCAACTACTCATAAATGTATGAGTGTCGGGAAGAACATTCCATATAGAGGGAAGAGTGTATGAAAAGACTCCCAGGTTGCAGACAGCTTATTGCTTTCTTCCTTCAAAGAACTAAGTCATGCTCCACTGCGGTGGGAAGGTAGTGAGTTGCTGCTTGAGTACTCGGGGCTGGTAGACTATGGTAGGGACATAGGGTTTGAGCTCATCAGAGGGCCGATGACAGCAAAGTTCAAGGGACATGCTTCGTATTTTGAGCTTCCTATGGCTGCACAATGGAGGATGAATTTGAGAGGGGCAAGAATGAATGGAAATAAGAGAGCTGCAGTAATTCATGCAAGAAGCAATCATGGCCTTGCTGAGGGTGGAGATGGGAAGAACTGTAGTAAAGGGATTCTTAGGAGTTTACATCAGTAGGATTTGGTGAGGAATTTGGTATGTAATGAGAGAGAGACAGATATCAAGAAGAACTTCTGTTTGTACATTGACGATGGGGCCATTCTCTGAGATGGGGCGTCCTGGAGAGGAGTGGTTGTACGGGGAAGGTGGGGACTGATTACATTTTGTATAGGTTGTACGGTCTTCCTGGCTCACTGCCTGAGGCAACACCCTACCTCTACATTAGGGTTTTCGCATTCCGAGGTCCTTAATGTGATCAGGAGAAGCTGAGCGAGTAACTAGCCATCCTGATAGCTCTGTGTTCTCCAATGTTTTCTTCTTCACCATTAGCTGCATCATCACCGCAGTGATGGAATACATAGAAGGAGTTGGAGAACATTTTGTGGTTTGAACATTTAAAGTGAAAAATATGTTGGCTTGAAATCTTTGGAAGCTACTCCCTAGGGTTATTATAGTTGCAGCTGAAATCTATTAATGAAGCAGCAGGAAAAATGAAATATCCAAGCAATGGGAACTGGGAGAGGATGGTCTTTAGGTGAATATTTCTTGCATAGAGTAACAATATGAATTGAGCATAGATCGAGGAAAATGTACACACGTTAAATCTGAGCAAACAAAGTGTCTCCCCAAAGTATTAGCAAATAAATAATGAAGTTAAAGGGAAAAGTCAAGAGTCAACATAAGACCAAAAGCAGGTTCAGTTCCTTTACAGTACTTTGTGTTCATGCTGCTGGTTTTCCTCCAGATGCTGTGGTCTGGGAAGAGCTGAGTCAGGGCTGGCTTTTAGTCTCTTGGCAGCCTCTTGGCCCAGTAAACTCATCCGTTCACCTTTTTTGTTACTGTTGGATCATGGAAAGTGCCTGACCTGGGAAGAAGAAACAGCAGAGAGGTAGAGTGGTGTTAGATCTGCCAGTGATGAAAGTGAGATGGTAGCAATAAAGAAAATATTCCTAGGTAATTTTAAAAAAGAGTTAATTAGTTAACCAAAAGAGAGAGAGAGGTAAAACAAACAAACAAACAAACAAAAAAAACCAACCAAAAGCTCTCAGGATGTGGTAAGTCCACACTAAATGGACTCTCAGCAGATGGTAACTCCATTATGAAAATGGACAAGGCTATCTGGGTTGCCCATGAACCCAGCAGGCTTTCGTGATAAGAAGCCTATGATGAGGGAGAGGCATATTTTGTAATCTTTTAGCAAGTGGTTGTTATTCCTAGTTTATAGCCAATTAGAAGTTAGAAGCAAAAAAGAACTAAAGAAAAGGCGCCTTAAGAGTTATGATTTCATCGAAATAAAGCTTAATACAAGCTGAAAGAAATGACCAAAACTAAAAAAAAAACCTGGGAGAACTTGCTGGTGTGTGTTGCAGGCCTGCTCTTGCTAAACAGTCCTGGTGTTGCTCCCAAGGCAAGAACTGCCTACAGTGAGGAGGTGGTTTTCAGTGGACAGCTGGAGAAGATTAACCGCAGGAACTCGGTACTTGCAGATGTCTCACGAGCAAGATGGGGATGAATAATGGGTAATCATCCTGCCATTTATGCTCGCCAGGGCTCATCCTGTGAGAGAAAGGTGTAGTCAAAACTCAAATGAGTGTCACTTATGCACTGCCACAGTAGAAATCAGCATACCCTTTATTGAGTTTGGTGGTTTGAGTCAAAATTAAAAATGAACATACTTCTTTTTTTTTTGAGACAAGGTTTCACTTTTTTTCACACTGAGCTCAGCCTTGAACTCACAGCAGTTCTCCTGCCTCTGCCTCCTGAGTGCTAGGATTACAGGCATGAGCCACCACGCCCAGCACTGTGGTATGTGCTGCTGATTGCTGCTGGGCATGAGTCTCCATGCCCAGTATTGTATGTGGTTACCGGGGAACCGAACCCGGGCCCCTGGGCTGAGTTAACTCCCCGGCCGGCCCTATATAGTATTTTTAGTAAGAAAAAAATGACTGGAAATGATTTATATTTTGGTCACTGTGATATGGTTAAATAATTTGTTTTAATGTTTAAGATGAAATATTAAGAAGCCATTAGAAAGAAAAAGGCTGATCAATATGTACAAATGTGGAAAAATCCTCAAGACAGACAAAAAAAATGAATGTGTAGAAGAGTGTTGTGTCATATCGCTATGTATGTATGTGTGTGTATATGTGATAATATGCATACCTTATGTGTTTTCCAATTGCTACTGTAACAAATCATAATAAATTTAGTGGATTAAAGTAATAGAGGTTCACAGTCTTCCAGCTCTGGAGGTTAGAAGTCTGAAAGTTGTTTTCTCTGCCCTGAGTTCATTGTGTCTTCCAGGCTGCTTCTTCTGGGAGGCTCATGAGGGAGACTATTTTCTTATCCTTTTCAGCTTCTAGTGGCCATCTCAATCTTTTTTTTTTTTTTTTTTTTAGGTTTTTTGAGACAGGGTCTCACTTTGTAGTTCAGGCTGGCCTTGAGCTCAGCCTCAAACTCATATCACAGCAATCCTCCTTCCTCTGCTTTCCGAGTGCTGGGATTACAGGCGTGAGCCACCACTCCTGGCACTGTGGTATGTGGTACTGGTTGCAGCTGGGCGTGAGTCTCCATGCCCAGTATGGTATGTGGTTACCAGGGATCGAACCCAGGTCTTTGCGCTTGCAAGACAGGCGCCGGAACCACTGAGCTAAATCCCCAGCCCGGCCATCTCAATCTTCAAAGTAAATCTCTCTTACATCTGCTTCCATTATGACATTTTTTTTCTAGTACCAGGATTAAATTAGAGTGCGGACATCTTTGGGTGGCCATCATTCAGCCTCACACAGATATGTTCTTGTATACCCCATCTCTGGAAGGGAAAAAAACTGCGGATAGTAGTTACTTCTGGCTATAGGAAACTAGGCACTAGGGACAAGGTAAAACATGGGCCACTCTTTATGCTCCCTTGTACAAGTTGAGTTTGTATTCATTATGTTTTATTTTAGTGTTTTGTGTTCTTTTTTTTAAAAAAGTGATAACATAAAATATGAATATAATTCAGCTACTCAGATTTGATCATCCTTAATATTTTCAGTGTATTTGAGATAGAAATTGGGAAGTCAGTCCTTTTCACAGTAGCACCCCCCAAAAATGAAATATCTAGGAATCAATCTAACAAAGGAGGTGAAAGACCTCTGTTCTGAAAACTACAGCACTCTGAAAGAGGAGATAGAAGAAGATATCAAAAAATGGAAAGATATACCTTGCTGTTGGGTAGGAAGAACCAATATTGTCAAAATGGCTATACTCCCACAACTACTATATAGATTCAATGCAATTCCAATTGAAATCCCAACAGCATATTTCACAGATCTAGAGAAAATAATCCAAGCATTCATCTGAAACCACAAAAGACCTAGAATAGCAAAAACAATCCTAAGCCACAGGGACATGGTGGGGGATATTGCCATCTCGAACCTGAAACTATACTATAAAGCCACTGTGATAAAAACTGCATGGTACTGGCAAAGCAATAGACCTGAGGATTGGTGGAGAAGAGTACAAGATCCAGAAAGAACTCCAGGTACACTGAGTCACCTCATCTTTGACAAAGGAGCCAAAAATCCTCAGTGGAGGAAAGATAGCCTCTTTAACAAATGGTACTGGAAAAACTTGGCTTTAACTTGCCAAAGGCTAAAATTAGACCTGTCTCTTTCACCGTGTACCAAGCTAAAATCAAAGTGGATAAGAGACTTAAATATTAAAACAGACACACTAAACCTGCTGCAAAACAGGTTAGGTGACACTCTTGTAGGTATTGGCTTAGGGAAAGATTTCCTGAACAAAACTTCTATAGCATGAAAATTGGCAAAAGAAATCAACAAATGGGATCTCATTCTATTAAAAAGCTTCTGCACAGCAAAGGAAACCACCAATAGAGCGAAAAGGCAACCAACAATATGGGAAAGAATCTTTACCATCTACTTCTCAGATAAAGGGCTACTATCTAGAATATATAAAGAGCTTTAAAAAATCAGCCCACTCAAATTTAAAGAACCAATCCAGAAGTGGGCATCTGAAATGAAGAGGAACCAGTAAAAACAGCTAAGAAATATATGAAGAAGTGCTCAATATCACTGGTCATTTGAGAGATGCAAATGAAAACAACATTAAGATTTTATCTCACTCCACAAAGAAGGGCTGGTATTTCAGAATTAGCCAGCAACAAATATTGGCGAAGCTGTGGAGAAAAAGGTACCCTTCTCCACTGTTGGTAGGAGTGTAGACTTATATGACCCCTGTGGATATCAGTTTGGAGATTCCTCAAAAGGCTAGGATTGGAGGGCCCATTTGACCCAGCCATCGCTCTGCTAGATATATACACAAAAGAATTAAAAGATTCATATCACAGTGATGTACGTGCACCCATGTTTACAGCAGCTCAGTTTGGGATTGCTACATCTTGGAAACAATCAAAATGTCCATCAACTGGAGACTGGATAAAGAAGATGTGGTTCTTTTATAGAATGGAGTATTATTCTGTCATTAAAAATGATAAGATTGAGTCATTCTTACTCAAATGGATGTACCTTGAGGACATCCTCATAAGTGAAATAAATAGGTCACAGATGTGTAAATATTACACAGATGTGTAAATTTTCTCTGGTATGAGAAAATAAAGATGTAAGTGAGTTCTAGTATGTGTAGTTGATATTGTGAAATAGAAAATATTTAAAAGGAAAGAGGGTGTAGGGGTAAATAACGAGGGGAAAAAGAATGGTATATTAATAAAAAAAAGGTAACAAATCTTATGCTTGTAGGGAGTGGGGAGTTGCAGGGTGGGTGGGGGAAGGGGAAAAATGAGAATCAAGTCATGTCATATTCTGATACAAACTCAATGTTGAATGCGATGATGATGTGTATTCATAATGTACCAATAAAGATTTGAATTAAAAATATTTTCAGTGTATTGTTAATAGTTCTTTCTCTTCACAGTTATTTTTGTGATAGAATACTAGCTTTTAGCTTTTCAAAGATGACCAAGAACCTGTGCATTTCCAGAATCTGTGATTATGTTACCTTACATTGCAAAAGGATCTTTGTGGGTGTGACTGAGGATCGTGAGGTTTTCCTGGATCATCTGCATGGGGCCTGTAGCTGGGAAAGGCTGGTACCAAATTCTCCATTAAACTCCTTCAGAAGGAGCATGGTCCTATACACTTGCTTTGGACTTTTGACTTTCAGGACTGTAAGAGAATAAATTTGTGTTACTTTGAGCTACTGAGTTCAAGGTCATTTGTCTATTTGGCATTAGGGAACTTATGTAGTATCTTATATCACAAGCATTTCTGTGCTTGCCTTAATAATCTTTGTAGACACTAGGGTGGCTTTTCATTTGTTTTCTTCTTTTTAGACTGCAGACCATTTATATCTCCATTGCCATATGTTTATGATGTCTCTTGAGCAAGATACGGAAAAGTGCTAGTTCTCAATCTTCCTTGAACACTGGAATTGCTGGGGTTCTTTTTATTTTATTTTACTTTTTTGAGACAGGGTCTCACTTTGTAGTTCAGGCTGGCCCCAAGTTTAGCCTCCAACTCACATCACAGCAATCCTCTTGCCTCTGCCTCCTGAGTGCTGGGATTATAGGTGTGAGCCACCACGCCCAGCACTATAGTATGTGGTACTGATTGCTGCTGGGGCGTGAGTCTCCATGCCCAGTATGGTAAGTCATGACCGGGGATTGAACCCTGGTCCCTTGGGCTTGCAAGAGAGGCGCCGGAACCACTGAGCTAAATCCCCGGCCTGGGTTCTTTAAAACTCTTGATACCTAAAACACTTGGAGAGAGTCTGATGTAATTAGTCTGGAATGAGGGACTGGACATTGAATTTTTTTTCTTTATTGTGGTCAGATATATATATCACAAAGATTACAATTTTAACTGTATTTAACTACACAGTTCTGTGACATTAAATATATTCACTGGATCAGATAACTATAACTGCTGTATATTTTCAGTATTTTTCATTATTTCAAACAGAAGCTTACCCATTCAGTAACAACTCCTTATTTCACCTCCCCTTGGGCCTTGGAAATCACCATTCTATTTTCTGTTTCTGTAAGTATGCGTGTTCTAGGTACCAAATTGTGTTAGATTTATTTCCTTTTGCCCATTTTGTATCATCTGTCAGAAGGTCACTTTCTATTATTGAAAGTGTTCCACTGTATTATTACATTCTGTGTTCTTACCTGTCAATTGGATGTTGAGTCGTTTGTAATTCTTTTTATTTTTTAATTTTTTAAAATTTTAAAAATCTTTATTGGTACATTACATATACGCATCATGATTGCACTCCATAGTGGGGATTTGTACCAGTATAAGACTCAACTTAATTCTCATTTTTTCCCATAGCCCTACCCACCCTGCTGCCCCTCCTTGTATACATAAAATTTGTTTCCTTACTTTTTTTGTTACAATCTCATCATTTTTCCCCCTTCACCCTATTTTACATTGAACATTTTCTATTTCACAATATATAACATACAATTCTAGGACTCATTTACATCTTTATTTTCTCATACCAGAGAAAAGATGCGATATGTACCTATCTGTGCCCTATTTATTTCACTTACGAGTCGTTTGTACTTCTTACATTGTGCATAATTGTTCTGTGAACATTGGTGTCCAGTTACCTGTCTGAGTCCTTCCTTTCACTTACTTGGTTATGAGCCTAGAGGTGAGACTGCTGCATAGCATGATGATTCTGTTTACTTGTCTGAGGAGTTGCCATACTATTTTCCACAGTACCAACATCATTATATATTCCCACCAGCAATGCAGAAGCATTCCACTTTCTTCATATCTTTGCTAATCCTTGTTTCTTTGTTTGTTAAAAACAATACTTATTTTATTAATTGTGCATTTGATTGTGGTTTTGATTCATACTTCTGTAATGGTTAGTGATACTGAGAATTTTTCATGTGCTTCCTGGTTATTTCTGTGTATTTTTTGAGAAATGTCAATGTAAGTCTTAGGTTAATTTTTAAATTTTCTACCAACTTGTAGGAATTATTTATATAATCTAGATGTGAATATCTCACATAATTTGCAAGTATTTTCTCACCTGTGGGTTGCCTTTTCAGTCTCTTGATGCTGTCCATTGATGTACAGAAGTTTTTGATTTTATGATATTGAGAGTTTCATGAATGTTCTGCAAATGCTGTCACTGAGCTATATCCTCAATCTTTTAAAAATTTTTATTTTGAGACTGAGTCTTACTAAATTGCCCAGGCTGATGTTGAATTTGTGACCCTCTTTCCTTAACTGTCAGAGTAGCTGGGGTTATAGGTGTGTGTCATCATGTCTGGTTCAAAAATTTTTAGTTTTTACTAAATCGAATTTATGTATTTCTTGTTAGTTATGCTTATAGTGCCACATCCAGGAAATCATTGCCAAATCCAATGCTGTGAAGATTTCCCTCTATTTTCCTAACAGATTAATAGTTGAGGCTGGTGCTGTGTCTCCGTGGTAAAATCCTTGTTAGCATGCAGAAGGCCTTAGGCTCAATCTCTAGCACCATAAACAAAGAGTTATTTTTATGTAAGTCTTATGTTTAGGACTTTGGTCTTTTATGTTTTGTTTTTCCTGCAGTGCTGGATGGTTGGACCCGGGGCTTTGCACATGCTAAGCAAGGGCTTGACTACTGTGCTGTATACCATTAGGCCCCTTTGATCCATACTGAGTTAATTTTTGGCACCTGGTAAGTTTCTACCTTCATTCTTTTGCATGTGAATATCCAGTATTTTCAGCATCAGTTGTTGAGAAGACCGTCCTTTCTCTATCACATGGTCTTGGCATCTTTGTTGAGACTCCCACTATGTACTCAGTGCTCTGTGTTTTGGACTCTGTGTCTTTCTTCACTGATCTGTATATCTGTCATTATGTCCACATCACACAGTTTCTATTACTTTAGCCTTTCAGTAACTTCAGAAGTAAGAAAGTGTGATTCTTCCAAGGTTGTTCTTTTCAAGATTCTTTTGTCTCTTCAAGATCTGTAGAGATTTTATATGAAATTTAGGATGAATTCTTCTATTTCTGCAAAAAGTGCTATTAGGCTGTTGACTTGCATGGATTCTGTAAATTCTTTTCCGTGTTCTCATTTTAAGATTATTAAGACTTTTAATCAACAGACTCACCATATCTTTCTTTCCGCAGTATTTCCTAGTTTTTATTGTAGACACCATTTACTTCTGTCCTGACCAGGTTTCTGTTGCTGTGACCAAATACATGAGGAAAATAAGTTAGAGGAGGAGATACTTATTTTGGCTCATGGTTGCAGAGATTTTAGTCTGCAGTCAGCTGGCTGCAGGGCAGAAACTAGGAGAAGGGCTAGTGGAGGAAGAAGACTCACCTCATAGCAGCCAGAAAGCAGAGAGTTGAGGAAGAGCCAAGGAGGGCTCAGATATAGTTCCCAAGGTCATGCACCCCAAACACACTGAGACACACCCAGACACACCCAGAAGTGTGCTTTGCTGATCTCCTGGGAATCTTTCAAGCTAATCAAGTTGGCAATCAAAATTAAATATCATCATCTCTTTGAAACTTACCTGTATTTTATTCTTACTGGTGCTACTCTAAGTGAAACTGTTTCCTGCGTGATACTCAGCCCTTGGACACTGTTAGGTAATGGGAGTAATGGCAAAATTGGCTAAAGTAGTGTTAGTCAGTGCCTGAAACTGGAGTGAGAGATTAGTAGTTTCAACCCTCCACTATCCCCACACCCCCATTTTTTTTGAGACAGGGTCTTGCTTTGTAGTTCAGACTGGCCTTGACTCACTGTGTTGTAGCCCAGCTGGCCTTGAGTTTATGGCAACCCTCCTGCCTCTGCCGATTACAGGCACGAGTCACCACACCTGGCAGCAGTTTCAATTCTGTGTACAGGTTACATTTTTTTTCCACAAACAAGTATGGCTACTCTAAAGCAGTCTTGTCCCTGTTGCCTGGGGTCATCCTAAAAAAACCGAACTGGATAAGACACCCAGTAAATACTTGTTGAATGAATGAATCTCTTTCACTCTTCTCTTAAAAATGCAATTGTTCCACTATATTTGGAAAGAATTAATGCTTATTTTTAAAAATTTTATCTTTTTGGCGTGGTACTGAAGATTAGACCCAGGACCTCATGCATAAGTGCTGTGCTACTGATCCCCAGCCAAAGCTCCTAATACCAAATTAATTTTTCTTTCCTTTTTTTGCATTCTGTGGCAGTGAGAATTGAATCCAGGGCTCTTATCCTTTTAAAAATTTTTATTTTGAGACAGGCTCTGGCTAAGTTGCTTAAATTGCTGAGCTGGCCTTGAATTTGCTATCCTTTTGCCTCATCCTTGCAGAGTCCCGAGATTACAGGTATGTGCCACCGTGCTCAGTTCCCAGTGCCAGATTTCTTTGTGCATATGAGACTGTTTATGTTGTGACCACAGCTGACCTCTTCTGTTCCTCCCACATATATTCTTCTCTCTTGCTTCCGGAACTATTGTTTCTGAAGTAGTCCCCATTCTTGTGTCCCCTCTTTGCTTAAAAAAATCTATTCTTGGTCTGGGGATTTAGCTCAATGGTCCTGGTGTCTGCCTGGCAAATGCAAGGTCCTGAGTTTGATTCCCATTAACCACACACCACAGTGCCAGGAGTGGTGGCTCATGCCTGTCATCCCAACCCTCAAGAGGCAGAGGCAGGAGGATTGCTGTGAATTGAAGGCTTGCCTGGACTACTGCATAGTGAGCTTAGGGCCAGCCTGAACAGTAAAAGCGAGACCTTGTCTCAAAAAAAAAAAAATCCATTCTTGCCCCATCTTTTCCCTTTTGCCTGCTGTGCCCTTCACACATTTTCTCAGTTTAGAGAATTTACTCATTCTTCAAGCTATAGTTTAAATTTCTTCTGTGCAGGAAGCTTTCTGAATGGCACCTAAGCATAGTCCCACGATCTTTCCATACTTCTAGTACCTTTGTTTGCATTTACCACATTGTGTTATAATTATTCAAAATCTATATCCTTCCTATTGGCCCCTCCAGGGCAGGGACCGTGTCTAGTCTTTGCTACTCGTTGCACCTAGCACAGTTTTATCAGATAGCTGCTGTAGACCATTTTGCTGGATGAGTGATCACTTATTGCACAGGTATTTAGTGGAGGTGTTGCAGGTGACGTGGTGAAGAGCAGAAGCAGGGAAATCAGGTAGGAGATTGTTTCAGTAACCCCAGCAAGACTGATAGGTGGTTTGAGCTGAAGTGGTGGCAGAGTTGGTAGAAATGTGTAAGAGTTTGGGATACACAGAACAGCACTTACTAGAGCCAACTTTACTTGCCAGTGGATGAGCTTATGACAATAAAGAAAAGAGAGTGTTGTTCGTTCATAAATTCGAGATGCGTATTTGAAATGAATATAAAAGCAGGGATAATTTTGGTGGTCTGGCTTTGTTTCCCTCTGGTTTACTGTTCTGATATTTTGGAGCAGAGATGTGAGAAGGAGGCATATTTTGACAATTAAAAATCAGTTCCCTGCAGCATTAAAGTTGTTAGTGTTCACTTGGCTTTTCTTATATTCCACCCTTTGTGAATGTTAGATGAAGACACGATGTTGTTGCCCCTCCCCTTCCCTATTGATTCTACAAAATAAACTGACATTCACAACTGGCTTTTAACAATGGCTGTGTAGGTTGGTGATGGTTAATAACAGTTGCAGAAAGATTAGCCAGGAAAAGGAGTTGGGGGTGGTGGTAGTGGTGGTATAAGTGTTAGATTCATCAGATGCAAATACGGATATGAGCTCTCTCGTATACATGGGAGTTTTTTGGTAGCAAAAGATTCTTAGAAGCAAGATACTGCTAAACAGTAAGGATGATTGTTCAGTATTGGGTTTGGCCTTGTTTTGAAACATTGGACCTTAAAATTTGGATACCAGCCTAGGGAGGCAGGCCACTGGCAAGAAGTACTAGCTGAGATTCAGGCTTTTAAAATTTCTGGAACTTCACACTATATTCCGGGTGGTTGCTGCCAAGGTGCGGCTAGCCACAGAGGTCTGCTTTCTCTGCCCCAGAGAGTAACTGTTTTGTTGTTGTTGTTTTTGTTTTGGGAATAAATCCTTAAAAGGAGATAGTTTATTCACTATAATCTAATGTCTAGTTTCAGCAGAAGGTCAAATTCAGCATTAAATATGAGTGGATTTGGACAGTGTCAGAATTTGTGTCTAGAAAAGCTATTTTTTTCTCAAAGCCATCTTCTAAAAAAACTCTGTTTAGATGTTGGCCCTTTGAGGCTGCTGCTGGCATTGTGCTGCAAGTAGATGTTGGCCCTTTGCTTAGGCTTTTGATGGTCTTCTGTCTCTGGCTCTTGATGTTATATCAGTAAGTTAGTTGCTGGTTCACAGTAGTTTGTGGTTAAGGCCTTGGAAATAGAAATTTTATTCCAACTGATTTACCTGGGAGTTGACAAGTCATAGGAACAAAGAATTCATTGTTTTTAGTCTACAAGGCAGAGTGCATAATGCAAATTTGTGAGACAAATTTCAGAGGAGGCATTAAATGTTGTATATTAAATTTAGAAGAAAATCTTCTCCAGCTCCACCCTCTTGACTCTTGGGATGAAACTGATAAACAGCCACTCATGTTCACTTATTGGTCCAAAACACATGGAAGCAGCGGAGTGAACATGTCACTGTTCTGCGGACACTTTGCCAGCCTTTTAGTTCTTGTTTCTAACCTAGATGACCTTGGATTTCAAATGTGAATAATAGAGTCCAATGGAATTTACTGGTTTTTTAAAAAATAGAATGCTTGTTAATTAATAAAACATCTGGTTGCAGTTAATAAAGTTCCTCCTGTGTGTATATGTGTGTGCATGTGTGTGTGTGAGAGAGACAGACACAGACAGACAGAGACAGAGACAGAGAGCCTGACTTAAATTGTAAGATTCACTGTCAGATGCAGATCTCATTATGCTGAATTCTATGAGAGGTTTTGTTAATCACATTTTAGGAAAGGAAATGTAAGATAATTTCCGTCTTTCCCCTTTCTTTTGTTTTTCATTTACCAAGCACAAGATGACTGCTCCGTCACTCAAGTTGATAGAGCAATCACAACGTGGTACTATTTTGTTATTGTTGTTGTTACATTGCCCTGTGAAAAGAATTCTAGGGATTGATGACTTACTTACTTACTTATTTATTTGTTTATTTATTTATTTATTTATTTTTTTAAAATTATCTTTATTGGTACATTAAATATACACATCATGATTGCACTCCATAATGGGGATTTGTACCAGTATAAGACACAACTTAATTCTCATTTTTCCCATAGCCCCACCCACCCTACCACCCCCCCATATATATAAAATTTGTTTATTTTTGTAGTGAGGATTGAACCTAGGGCCTGGCGCATACAGGCAAGTGCACTGCAACTGAGCTGTACTCCAAATCTCTGTAAAATTTTATTTTGATAATAAAGTCTTACTATGTTTCCCAGGCTGGCCTTGAACTTCTGATCCTCCTACCTCAGTCTCCTGAGGATTACAGGCATATGCCACCATATTAGGTGCTATCTTAATTATTTCATCCAATTTTTTTTTTTTTTTGAGAGGAGGGCAAATAATAGGCTCTTGTAAGGAAAATATTGTATTTCCCTGTGTATCCCCTGGGTATCATGTCCAGTATTCCTTGTTTGTTACTGTGTACCCTACAGGAAGTACCAGTAGTTCTCTCCTAGTCCTTGTGCCAAACAGGTAGCTCCATAGCATGCTGAGTGCCCTCCAGGAGTAGTACTGCCTTCAGATTGAGAGCCATTGACCTAGTTTAAATCTCTTATGTTTCAGGGAGGGAGTATGAGGACCAGAAATTCTGCTCCAGGGTATATACAGCTGTTTTTTGGCTGGTAGGAATGCCTTTCTAGGTATAAATATGATCAAATGGTGGTAGAATATGGGATTTAATTGAAGAATAACACTCCATTTTTCATTCAGGCAATTTATTGCATTCTCTTGTATAACAAGGAAAATAGTATCTTTAATTTGAAAATAATATAAATGAGAGGGGCTGGTGGTACTAGGGAAAACTGCTGCCTGTCATTTTTGTACTTCACTATTTTTGAATGAATAGGGATTGTCTTGGACCTCATAAAATCTAGTATAATTAATGTATATATGCAATAAAATTTCCCTTAATTTTTTTTATTGTAAAATTTTTAAAAACAGGCAAGAAATAGCAAGCTGCAAGCTTGATATGTGTGGTAGAGGATGACTCTTTTTTTTTTCTTGTGGTTCTGAGAATCAAACTCAGGTCCTTATACTTCCCAGGTAGGTGTGGGACCACTTGAGCTAAATCCTCAGGCGAGGATGACTTTTCTGTAGTTGGAAGACAATGAAATCCTTGAAATCTGTTCTCTTTTCTTGCTATAACTCCTTCTCAGTATTCAGTAGAACTCAAGTATAATCACCAGCTTCTTTATTTTTCATTCATTCAGCCTCCCTCATACATAAGTTTTACATGACAAACATTTTACCTCATTTTCCAATTTTTTACCTCAGACAGAGTGGGAAACACCTAACAGATTTTCTCCTTGGGGAAATCACTCTGAACTCCTGCAGGTCAGGTGGGATATTTTGTTACCGTGATAAGTTTGAGGCACATAAGTAAACAGGGAAAATCTTCTCTGCCATGAGTTTCTTTCTGAGATTACCAAATTCAGTTAGATCGCTCATGGATGAGAGAAAGAATTGGAAGAACAAGTTGGAGCTGTCTGAGGATCCCGGGGGACTTGTCCTGTTTTGGCCAGCCTGTTGTTTTCCATTTATTTTCCCTTGTTTTTCATGTTGAGCTTGCCTTTGGGGGCTTTTCGTGTAGCACCGGCTGTTTAATTTCTTTTTGATCATGTCAGAATGCTTTCTGAGTAGATTTAGACAATGTGCGTTTACTCTGAGATGAGAGGTGGTGATCTGTTTCTGTGTCTTTTTATTCCTTTCCCCAACTGGCAATCTTTTCACTGTGAGCTCCCTGCCTAACTGGATGACCCTCAGCGTGGGCGAATCCTACAAAGATCATGCCTTTCCCAAGAAACAAAAACTGAACGCCAGTGATGTGTGGGCTTTGGGCAAATAGTGTTAGTAGTAAGTTGCCTTTGGGGACAGGCCTTTCACTGTTCTGAACTTTTGTTTTAACTTGTCTGTAGATGCTAGGCCTCTTCTTTTGAGGAAAGTATTGTTTGAAATAGCTTTACTGAGATATAGTTGACATCCCATAAATAGTATACTTTTCAGTGTTTTTGGTGTATTTTTAAAATATATTCAGTAAATTTTTTAGTATATTTGCTGTTGTGCCACTGTTATGACAGCCAATTTTATTTTATTTTATATTTGTTTTGTTTTATGGTGTTAGGAATTGAATACAGGATCTCCCGTGTGGCTCAGCTAGTGCTCTACCACTGAGCCACACCTGCAGTCCCATAATCAATCTTAGGATGTATTCAGCACTCTAAAAGGAACCATGTAGTTATTTCTACAGAGACCTCTTCTTTAAACCTGGATCAGTGTTTATGATAGCTAATATTTGGCAAGAGTTTATTCTGTGTAGTAGGTTGAATACTTGCATATGCATCTCATTTAGTACATGTAATGTACCTCTGAGTTAACTGAGGCATGAAATTTTTTTTTTTAAGGTTTTTTGAGACAGAGTCTCGCTTTGTGGTTTAGGCTGGCCCTGAGCTCAGCCTCAAACTCACATCACAGCAATCCTCCTGCCTCTGCCTCCCGAGTGCTGGGATTACAGACGTGAGCCACCACACCCGGCACTGCTGTATGCGGTACTGGTTGCTGCTGGGCGTGAGTCTCCACACCCAGTATTGTTATGTGGTTACCGGGGGTCAAACCCGGGTCCCTGCGCTTGCAAGACAGGCGCCGGAACCACTGAGCTATATCCCCGGCCCTGAGGCATGAAATTTAAAACTTACTTGTAATCAAATAAATCATATGGTGAAATTGGATTCTAACCTATGTTACCTGACTCAATAGCTTTGAACACATCAGAGTATTGTCATGTTTTGGTTATCAGAAAAAACCAAGCACACTGCTTCCTCTTCAGTTATGTGAACTATGATTTGATATTTTCTATCAAAAACAAGTCATTGAATCAGTATGTGGTGGTCATTTGCTATGTATGGCACACGGGAACACAAGCATTATGGAACAGAGAAAACCAGAGTGGGGGAGATTGAGAGAGATTGAGATAGATTGAGATTGACTGACAAAGTGACAGAGTAGGATCACACTTGAGATGCCATTCATGTGCACAGAGGCTGAAACTGTTAAGTTTAGTGACAAGGAGGTTAATAGGGGCCGGACTTGTTGAAATCAGCGAAGACTTCCTGAAAGAAGTGTGCTGGAGCTGAACCTAGGTGGGAGTAAGAACAAGTGGATCGGGGCCCGGGGATTTAGGTCAGTGTTTCCAACGCCTGTCTTGCAAGCGCTAGGGCCTGGGTTTGATCCCGCGGTAACCACATACAACAATACTGCAGCAGTCAGTACCACATACCACAGTGCCAGGGGTGTGGTAGCTCACGCCTGTAATCCCAACAGGAGGCAGAGGCAGGAGGATTGCTGTGAGTTCAAGGATGAGTCTGAACTTCAAAAGCGAAACCTTGTCTAAAAAAAAAGGAAACAAGTGGGTTGGGGTGGGAATTCCAGGAAAGACATCTCAAAGACCTTGAGAGAAGTCTTTGGAGGAGACTGTGGTTCACACTGTGGAGGGCCTCACTTTTCAGGTAAGAGAGGTCCTCTATTTTACTGATATATCCTGAGTCCTTACGATGTCCCAAGTACTCTTATAGATATTGAGGGAAGAGCAGTGGGCAAAAAACAAAAATCTGTTCTCAGAGAACTTGAATTCTCTGTGGAGAAATGGACGAACGACAAGTCAGTTACACAGTCTGATAGTATGTTTAAAAAAAAAGAAGTCAGTATCATATGTAGGGGCCAGTGGTTGTTGATTTTGATTTTAAACTTTTTTTCTTTCCATAACAAACTTCTCATCCTGCAATTTTAGGTGGCATTTTTTCTTGGGATTACCTAACGAGAGAAAAGTGAATTGGGAAAGAGGCCTACAGGCATGTAGGAAGGTCAAAGGCAAGTGAGTCCTGGGCGTGGCCTCTCTGGGTCTTCAAATGGTGGCATAGTAGAAATTTTCTATGTGATTTAGCTTCTACTAGTAACCTTAGGTTACTTCTCTAAGTGTGTTGCCTTATAAAAAGAGTATTATCATTTTTTTTTTTTTTTGCCTTTTAAGACTGTATCTCACCACGTGTGTAGTTCAAGCAGGCCTTGAACTCACTGTGTAGTTCAGGCTGGTCTCTAGATCACAGCAATCCTCCTGCCTCAGCCTCCCAAGTGCTGGGATTATAGGTGTGCACTCCACCTGGCCTGGATTTCTTTCTTTCTTATTTATTTATTTATTTTGGAGCAAGGTCTTGATTTGTAATTCAGGCTGGACCTGAACTCATTATGTAGCCCAGATGAGCCTCAAACTCTCTGCAACCCTCCTGGCTCTGCTTCCCGAGTGTTGGGATTATAGGTATGAGCCCCCACGCCTGACACTGTAGTATGTAGTACCAAGGATTGAACTCGGGGCCTTGAGCTTGCCAGGCACATGCAGGAATCACTGAACTAAGTCTTTGGCCCTGGCCTGGAATTCTTTATATAAAGTAAATGAAACTTTTGCTAGTTGTACAATGTTTACAAAAGTAAAAAACTGCTTTTAAGGACAGTTTCAATAAAAATTACGTTTCTGTTCTTTTCAGTCATTCCAGGATTCTGATAGTGGTATTTCACTATTTCATGTCAACAGAGTCATAAATTAGAGTTATAACTCATAAAATATAGTAGGTAGAAGGCACTGTAAGAGGTCCTGGGCTGGATCCTGGGAGTGTGGTGGTGACCACAGCTGCCTTTACCCGGGAGCTTCCTTTCAGCCATGTCCAAGGCTGCTGACATGATGGTAGGAGAGCCTCTTAGCCTTATCACTGACTCACCTGCAGTTCCTGGATACAGTAACTTCTCTCTCTACCCTCTACTGCTTTGCACCTAGTTCCTTCTGTCTGAAGCACTCTTCCTTGACCTGCTTTCCTGGTGAACTGTGCACCTCTGCCTCATGTCACTCCTCCTCTAAGAAGCCACTTGCTGGGACCTTTCTTGCTGTCAGAGTCACCACACTCAGCCCTATTTGTTCCATGTGAGCCTCCTTCACTAGACTTTGCTACTCCAAGGCCGAGATTGGATTTTGTCTATTTCTGGGTCCTGGTTTTCGAGATCAGAAATGGTTGTGAGGGGCTGCTTGCTGACTGGAAGGAAATACAAAAGAGGAAGTATCTACAGATATGAAAGGCTTATCTAGCAAATCCTTCAAGCTATTTGTTTTGCAGTGGTGAGGACTGAGCCGAGGGCCTTTACTTTGAGCTACATCCCTAGACCCTAGACAGGGTCTTGCTGACTCACTAAGTTGCCTAGGCGATCCTCCTGAGTCAGCCTCCCAGAGGACTGGGATTGTAAGTATGCACCACCATGCTTGGCTAAGACTTTTGTATGTCTTTAATGAACTTCAAGATAAACCAAAGGCTAAGCGACTGAAGAGTTTAGGGAGAGCTTGCGGAATAGAGAAATAAGGCCATATTGCAAAGTGGTAAGAACATAATTCTGGAATCAGAATACTTTCTAGTCCTTCCCTTTCTGACTGAGGGATCTGGAAGCAACTTAGTTAATTTCTTTGTGGCTTGGTTTTCTCCTCTCTAGAATCATGGTCATAATACTCTCTACTCTGTAGAATTGTTTTGAAAATTACATGCATTAATATATACAAATTCCTTAAGACAGTTCTTGGCATGTGGTAAGTGCTCCATAAATGTTTGCTGCTCATATCTAAAGCAAATAGTAACCAGGCATATGCATGGATGAGGTGGTTTGGGATAAGTCTGGTGATATTTTTTAATTTTCCCATTTCTGAGAGTTAGGTATTAGAGCAGACTTGAATAAAATTTGGTTTCTGGTACTTTCAGGGACTGTTCTTTCTTGTTTTGAAAGATTTTCTGTATCACAGGGCATGATGGTTTAAGGTTTTATTTATATATTCTGTCCGTGCTTAATAGAGAAAGAGATTTAATGCAAGATATACAAATATTGTAAGAATTTACAAGACTGGCTTACAGTGGCCGCTCACAGTGGGAGATGTGGAAGAGTGCATGAGCACAAATCTGTCTGCTCGCTGTAGAGCCTGTGCTAGTCTGTGGCAGGAGCCAAAGGGTCTGCGCAGGAAGCCAACAGACAGTGTACAAAGTGAGGGTGAAGACTGGAGCTCCCGTGAAGAAACAGAAGTGAATCTTCCTTCTTTCCTCTCTCCTTTATATCATTCAGCAGCCCAGTCGCCTTAGGGTAGGTGTTTTGTCTGCAGCAAATCCCTTCAGCCCTATTCAGAACTATGTTGATCCAATTTAGTTGAACATTTCTTTCCCAGGTTGACACAGTTGACTGTCACACGTACCACAGTGACATTTCTCTTATGAGACTTAGGAAAAAGTCTCAGTAGCTCTCAATTCTTCACTGACTCAGTGAAGAATTCCTGTTAGCTCTGCACATCTAGCTCCTTGGCACTGTTCTCCAGGCCTTCTCTAGGCTTCCCACTCTGGCAGCCACTCATCTGTTCTGTGTCTCTAGAATTTTGTCCTATTTTGAGATTGTTATATCAGAGGAAACATGTAGTGTATGACTTTCGGCGATTGAATTTTTTCACTCAGCATAATATATGTATTGTCTATCCAAGCACATCAATAATTCATTCATTTTTATTGCTGAATAGCGTTCTTGCATATGGTCATATCAGTTTGTCTATCCCCACGTAAGGGACATTGGGATTGTTTTCAGTTTTTGGTGATATTGCAAATACAGCTACTTTAAACATCATCATATTCATTTGTGTGAGCATGCTTTCCTATTCTATAGGCCCAAGGGTGAGATGATAAGCTCTTATGGGTATGAGTTTACTTTTATAAGAAACATTCAAATAATTCTGTAGTGTAGAGTACATTTTCCAGAGTGACTGTCCCAATTTATGTTCCCAGTTGAAATGTCCATGGACTCCCCTCTCTGTATCCTCTTGCTAGCACTCAGTATTACCACTGTTTGTTTTTTTAGTCATACTGGCAGGTGGTTAGTGATGTCTTATCTTGGACTTAGCTAGGCTTTTCATAATGATTATTGCTTGTGTACATATTTCATGTGCTTATTTTCCATCTGTACCTCTTTGGGTAAGCACCACTTTAAATACTTTGCCCACTATGTAATTGGCTTGCTTATTTTCTTATGAATTTCATCATTTTATGATATGTTCTGGATATGGGTCCTTTGTCAGACATATTATTTGCAAATATTTTCTTCGAGTCTGTAGCTTATCTTTTTTTTTTTTTTTTTTTTTTTTGAGACAGGGTCTCTCTTTGTGGTTCAGGCTGGCCCTGAGCTCAGCCTCAAACTCACATCACAGCGATCCTCCTGCCTCTGCCTCCCAAGTTCTGGGATTACAGGCGTGAGCCACCATGCCCGGCACTGTGGTGTGTGGTACTGATTGCTGCTGGGTGTGAGTCTCCACGCCCAGTATTGTATGTGGTTACCAGGGATCGAAGCCAGGTCCTTGTGCTTGCAAGACAGGTGCCAGAACCACTGAGCTAAATCCCAGGCCCCTGTAGCTTATCTTTTTAAAGATCCTCTTATCAGGATTTTTTAAAGAGCCAAAAAATTTAATTTTGATGAAGTCCAGTTTACTTTTTGTTTCGTGGGTTATGCTTATGGTGTCATGCCAGGCGTGGTGGCTCCCACCTATAATCCCAGCACCCAGGGAGGCAGAAGCAGGAGGATTGCTGTGAGTTTGAGGCTGGCCTGATCTACACAGTGAGCTCAGGGTCAGCCTAAACTATAAAGCAAGACCCTATCTCAAAAAAGAGGATAATAATAGGATTTAATTATTAAGTTTGAGGTAAGGATTCTGGACTATATATGTAAATGCCTAACATATAGTAAATAATAGCTGTTAAGTATTTATTTTATAGAGTTTCAAGTTTTGGAGCTTGACTTTATAATTCACTAAATTCAGTAGTGTAGAATACATTTTCCATTTCATCATTTCCAAAGATACTGCTGAGGTAGAGTTCTGCCAAATGGACTCTAGGGATGAGGACGGAAAGCACTGTAGTGAAGAAGCGATAGCCAGTTCCAGTTGGAAGGGGACCTGAGGCCAGCACCAGGTCAGTGCAGGGCAAAAAGACTGTGCTGCCAAAACCAGGAGATGAAAAATGAACTCAGATGTTATGGACCGAAGGGGTAAAAGGCAAAACAGTTCTGGACTGTGACTGTGCAGAAAGCAGAGGACTGAGGTTTCCTTTCACGGGGTGCTGGCCCCTTACCCTTGCCGTCAGAATGGTCTTTGGTAGCTGCATTTGGAGCTGAAAGAATCCAGCCTGAGACTGTGTTTTGCTGTGAGCACCAGTGCTTTGGTGCCAACAGCATGGATGTGCCAGGTCCCTTTTGAGCAGGGAAGGCTTTCAGCAGAGCTGAAAAGACTGAAGGACTCTGGAAGCTGATTGTGACTGTGGTAGGTCTTGGTCTGGGAGCCATTTGTAGAGCTGGATACTGCAGCGACTTTGTTCATCTGCACAGTGTTTCCTGGCACCCTGTGCCATGCAGCAACTCTCTTTAGTTCCCCAGAAAAAAGAGCTGGAAGCTACAGTGTTTTTTTTTTTTTTCTTTTTGGACCTGTGCTTAGAGATTATGGTTGAACAAATCTCTAGCATGTGCAAGATATGCTGAAAGAAAGTATGTTCTTAAGTAGAAAAGTTGTAGCCAAAACCAGTCTGACTGGAGAGCCTTATCAGTTGGACTGAGTGCAGCGTTTTATAAATTGCATGGAGTAATGTCACTGGAAGCTGACAGTACAATTGAAGTCTGTGTCTGAGCTACTAGATATAAGAAAACAAACATTGCACAGCCCTGAAGACCAGCTTAGTAAAGTGTTATGTGGAAATAAATCTCTATATAATAGCATCTGATTGCAGCCCTTTGTAGTTTAGAAGGTCTTGTCACATTTCCTATTTAATTTGGTTTAGACAAGAAGAATGAGAAGGGAAAGGTGGAGTTATTGCTTATGTTTTACATATGTGGAAACTTTTGCAGAGGTTGAACTAGAGAGTGCTGGGGTGTTATACACAGTAGGCATGGACCCTGAGGCAGATTGGGTATGTTTGTTTGAAATTTTTTATGTAGGGAGAACATATATAACATAAAATGTATGATTTTTTTTGTGTGGTACCATTAATTGAACTCAGGTAGGCATGGCACCACTGAGGTATATCCTCAATCCTAAAATGTGTGATTTTGATCACTTATAAGTAGACAGTTCAATGGCATTAATTAAATTCAAAATGTAAAAGGCAGCTCTTTCTAAAGTTTGTTCACCATCCTAGACAGAAACTCTGTAAACATCTCCCCAATTCCTTTCCCACTCACACCTTAGTAACCTCTAGTCTAGTAGTCTGCATTGACTTTGCCTGTTTTAGATTTTCCCCAGAAGTGGAATCCTATTTCTAAGGTTCCTCCTTGTCATAGCATGCATTAGTGTATTCTGTCTTTTTATTGCTAAATAATAAATATTCCTTGTATGTATGTATCACATATTGACCTGTTCGTCAGTGAGTAGGCATTTGGATGGTTCCCATATTGGCTATTGTGAATAGTACTGCTCTGAACATTTGTTTGCCAGTTTTTGTTTGAGTCCTGTTTTTAGTGCTTTGGGGTATATGCCTGGGAGAGCAAATTCTGGATCGTGTGTTGGGTTTCTATGTTAAAAGCTTTTTTTTCAATTGTAATCTTTATTGGTACATTACATATACACATCATGATTTCATTCAACAATGAGAATTTGTACCAGTATATGACACAACTTAGTTCCCATTTTTTCCCATAGCCCTACCCACCCTACCACCCTCAGCTCCTATATACATAAACTTTGTTTCCTTTCTTTTTTGTTATAATCTCATTATTTTTCCCCCTTCACCCCATTTTACTTTGATTATTTTCTATTTCACAATATATAACATACATTCTAGAACTCATTTACATCTTCATTTTCTCATACCAGAGAAAAGATGCGATATTTACCTATCTGTGACCTATTTATTTCACTTATGAGGATGTCCTCGAGGTACGTCCATTTAAGTATAAATGATTCAAACTTATCATTTTTTATGGCAGAGTAATATTCTATTCTGTAGAAGAACCATAGTTTTTTTATCCAGACTCCAGTTGATGGACATTTGGGCTGTTTCCAAGATTTAGCAATCAAAAACTGAGCTGCCATAAACATGGGTGCATGTACGTCACTGTGATATGAATCTTTTAATTCTTTTGTGTATATACTTAGTAGAGCAATGGCCAAGTCAAATGTGACCTCCAATCCTAGCTTTTTGAGGAATCTCCATACTGATCTCCACAGGGGTTGTATGAGTCTACATTCCCACCAACAGTGGAGAAGGGTTCCTTCTTCTCCGCAGCCTCGCCAGCATTTGTTGCTGGCTAATTCTGAAATGGCAGTCATTCTTTGTGGAGTGAGATGAAATCTCAATGTTGTTTTCATTTGCATCTCTCGAATGACTAGTAATGTTGAACATTTCTTCATATGCTTCTTAGCTGCTTTTATTTCTTCCTCTGAAAAGTGTCTGTTCATTTCAGATGCCCATTTTTGAATTGGGTCTTTAAATTTGGGTGGATTTATTTTTTTGAGCCCTTTATATATTCTAGATAGTAACTCTTTGTCTGAGAGGCGGCTGGTAATGATTCTTTCCCATATTGTTGGTTGCCTTTTCGCTTTGCTGGTGGTTTCTTTTGCTGTGCAGAAACCTCTCAATAGGATGAGATCCCATTTATCGATTTCTTCTACTAGTTCTTGTGCTATGGAGGATTTGTTCATGAAATCTTTCCCTAAACCAATGTCTTCAAGAGTTTTACCTAACCTGTTTTGTAGCAGGTTTAGTGTGTTGGTTTTAATATTTAAGTCCCTAATCTACTTTGATTTTATTTTAATACACGGTGAAAGAGCTAGGTCTAGCTTTAGACTTTGGGAGGTTAAAGTCCAATTTTTCGAGCACCATTTGTTAAAGGGGCTATCCTTCCTCCACTGAGGGTATTTGGCTCCTTTGTCAAAAATGAGATAGCTTAGCAGGTCTGGAGTTGTTTCTGGATCTTCTAATCTACTCCACTGGTCCTTGGGTCTGTTGCTTTGCCAGTACCGTGTGGTTTTTATCACAGTGGTTTTGTAGTATAGTTTCAAGTTGGCGATCATAATATCCCCATCATGTTCTTATTGCTTAGAATTGTTTTTGCTATTCTAGGTCTTTTGTGATTCCAGATGAATTTCTGAATTATTTTCTCTAGATCTGTGAAATATGCCATTGGGAGTTCCATTGGGATTTCGTTGAATCTGTATAATAGTTGTGGGAGTATAGCCATTTTGAAGATATTGATTCTTCCAACTCAGGAACAAGGGATGTCTTTCCATTTTCTGATATCTTCTTCTATCTCCTTTTTCAGAGTACTGTAATTTTCAGAGTAGAGGTCTTTCACTTCCTTTGTTAGACTGATTCCTAGATATTTCTTTTTTTTTGGATGCTACTGTGAGGGGGATTGATTCTGCAGTTTCTTCCTCAGTGAATCTGTTGTTTGTGTATATAAAGGCTAATGATTTTTGAGCATTAACCTTGTATCTAGCTACACTACTAAATTTGGCAATTAGGTAGGTCTAGCAGTCTCTTGGATGAGTTTTTAGGATCCTCTAGATAGAGTATCATGTCATCAGCAAATAATGACAGTTTAACTTCTTCATTTGTTTTCTTTAGTGGTACCATTTCACATTTCTGCTAATAATGTATATGGGCCCCAGTTTCTCTGTTTCCTTGCTAATGCCTGGTTGTGTGTGTGTCTTGTTTTTAAATCATTGTTATTATTTTTTAAATCTTTAATTAGTACATCCTTGCAGTTGTTACAGTTCACAGTCATCTCAGGGAATGGTTACATGTACTGACTACAGCTTGTTTCTTTTTTAATACTCTTCCCCTCCCTCCCAACTTCCCTCCTCGAGTTCTTCTATCCCATTTTATTTATTTATATTGATATTATTAATCATAACTCTCTCTCTCTCCCTTGTTTTTTTTTTTTTTATTCAGACAGGGTCTCACTTTGAAGTTCAGGCTCTGATTTCACCATGTAGTCCAAGTTGGCCTTGAACTCACAGCAATCCTCCAACTTTTGCCTCCTGAGAGACACCATGGGCATGAGCCACCATGCCTGACATTGTGGTATGTGGTACCAGAGATCGAACTTGGGACCTTGTGCTTGCCAGGCAGGTGCCAGAACCACTAAGCTAACTACCCAGCCCAGCTCTCTCTCTCTCTCTCTCTTTTTTTTTTTTTTTGTGGTACTGGGGATTAAACTCATGACCTCACACTTGTGAGGCAGGCACAGCACCACTGAGCTACATCCTCCGCCCACTTAGCTCATGTTATGGCACATAGTATTTATATTGGTTGAAGTTATTAGGTTATTGTACACCACATAACTTTATTCTACTTATTTGCGTTTCCTCTTTTTCTCTTCCGCTTCCTTTTCTTCTCCTCCTTCTTCACTTGGACCATTACCCTATTGCAAGAGATCCATTCACTTGTCCGCATCTATCCACCCTTTATTATGCTCTTTGTTTGTACTTTGCCTTACTCAAATGAAATATATTATGCGGTATTTAAGATTGTGTGTCTTACTTATTTCATTCAACATTATATTTTTCATGTTCATCCATTTTACTTCAGATTTATCATTCTTTATGGCTGAGTAATATTCCATTACATATAGATAATACATTTTCTTTAATCAGTTGCCTGTTGATAGGTGTACAGGCCACTTCCAGAGTTTAGCTAGTATGAATTGTGCTGCTGTAAACTTTGATATGCATGTTTCAGTGTAGTATGTTGGCTTAAGTTTTTCAGGGAAGATACCTAGCAGAGGGATTGCTGGGTCATAAGGAATTTTTAATTGCAGTTCTTTGAGAAATCTCCAAACTGATTTCCATAATGGTTGTACTAGTTTACATTCCCACCAGCAATGAAGGAGAGTTTGTTTCTTACCACAGCCTTACCAGGATTTGTTATTATTTGACTGCTAATGATTGCCATTTGTTCCAGAGTAAGGGACTCTTAGCATTATATTGATTTGTAATACTCTAATGGCCAGAAGTGAACATTTTTTCATATTTTTTGACCATTTTATTTCTTTCTCTGTGAAGTATCAGTTCATTTCTCCTGCCCACTTCTTGATTGGTCTTTAGTTTTAAATAATTTAATTTTTTTTGAGTTTTTCATATATTCTAAATACTAATCTTCTGTCTGAGGAGTAGCTGGCAAAATTTTTGTCCATTCTGTAGGTTGTCTCTTTTCTGATTGATTCTTTTGTTGTACAGAACCTTTTAGTCTGTTATAATCTCATTTCTTGCTTCTTGCTATTCTTTTTATTTTTATTTTTTATTTTTTTGTAGTACCAGGAATTGAACACTGGACCTTGCATTTGCCAGCCAGGCAGAGCACCACTGAACTGCCTACCTCTCTGGCCCAATTCTTGCTATTCTTGTGCAACTGAAGTTCTGTTTAGAAATTCCTTTCCTATACCTATGTCTTTAAGTATTTACCTATTTTATCTTCTAGTAAGTTTGATGTTTCTGTTTTAATGTCTGGATCTTTGATCTGTTTTGTTTTAATTTACTATTGTCTATGAGAGACAAGAGTCCAATTTCAGTCTTCAGTCTCCCACAAACAGATAACCAGTTTTCCCAGGACCACTGGTTGAATAAGCTATCTTTCCTCCAGCATATGCTTTTGGTCCCTTTGTTGAAATTCAAATAGCTGAATATGTCTGGAGAAGGTTCTTTGTCTACAGTTCTGTTCCACTGATCTGTGTATCTGTTTTTGTCCTAGTACTATGCTGTTTTTATCAGTATTGCTTTATAGCATAGCTTACAGTCAAGCATTGCTATGACTACTACTTTGCCTTTGTTGCCAAAACTGCTTTTGCTATTGTGGGTCTCTTCTGCCTCCATATAAATTTTAGGATCGTTTTCCCCATATGTGTAAAGTATGCTGTTGTTGTTTTTTTTTGAGACAAGGCCTCACTTTATAGTTCAGACTTGTCCTGAACTCAGCCTGGAACTCATCAATCCTCCTGCCCGGCTGCCTGTCCAGTGCTGGGATTACAGGCATGAGCTACCACGCCTGGCACTGTGGTATGTGGTAATGATTGCTGCTGAGTGTGAGTCTCCACGCCCAGTATTGTTATGTGGTTACCGGGGAGAACCCAGGTCCTTGCGCTTGCAAAACAGGTGCCGGAACCACTGAGCTAAATCCCCGGCCCTGAAGTTGGTTATTAATTCTAAGAGTTTTGTGGTGTTCTTTCAGTCTTCTATGTAGAGTATCTTGTCATCTGCAAATAATGATAACTTAAGTTCTTCTTTTCATATACTTACTCCTTCTATTTTCTTCTCTTGCCTAGTTGCTCTGGCTCATGTTTCAAGTTCTGTGTTGAATAGAAGAGATGGTAGTGTATCCTTTATTTTTTTCCCCATTTAGTATGATGCTGACTATTGATTTGTCATAAATAGTTTTTATCACATTGAGGTATGGTCCTAATTTCTTCAAGGATTTTATCATGAAAGGTTTGGATCTTGTCAGAAGTCTTTTCTACATCTATTGATAAGACTGTAAAATTTTTTACCTTGCTTCTGTTTATATGATATATTACATTTATTGACTTATGTGTGTTGAACCATCCTTGCACTTCTGGGATGAAACCTACTTGATCATGATGCATACTCTTTTTGATAATACAGTATAATAATCTTATTGAGAATTTTTGGATCTTTGTTTATTAAGGAGACTGGCCTATAGTTTTCTTTTTCTGGGGAGTACTATATCCCTTTTAATTTCTTTGAAGAGCTGGAGAAATATGATATAATATGTTTCAAGATTTTGTAGAATTCAGCAGTGAATCCATCAGTTTCTGTGTTTTTTTAGTTGGTATACTCTGTATTACTGTGTCAATTTCACTGCCTGCTATTGGGTTGTTAAGCATGTTTCTGTCTTCCTGGGTTAGTTTTGGTAGTGTGTATGTGTCCAGGAATCTGTTCATTTTTTAAAATATTTGTTAATTTGTTGAAATATGGTGATTTGAATTAGTTACTATCTTCCGGGTTTTGACAGTGCCTGTTTTAATTTTGCCTTTTTCATTTCTAATTGCATTGATTTGAGTCTTTTCAAATTCTCTTTGTAAGTCTGTCTAGGGGCTGATCTATTTTATTTATTCCTCAAAGAACTAGCTTTTTGATTTGTTGATTTAAAAAAAAACCACTTTATATTAGTGTAAATTCCATTGATTTTTCTCTTTGCTCTTTGTAATTTTTCTCTTTAATTTTGGTTTTGGACTGGTTGTTTTTTGTTCAGTATTTTAAGATATCTTATGAAACTGCCTATTTCAGCCTGCTCTGTTTTCCTGATGTGAGCATGGACTGTGATAATTTTCCTCTTAGAACTGCTTTCACAGTGTCTCAGAGGTCTGAGTCAATTTTTCTTTCATGGTCATTAACTTTCATAACTTTTTAAATTTCTTCTTTGATTTCTTCTGTGACCTGTTGGTGGTTTACAAGTATATTGTTATTTTTCAAGAAACTTGCGTTTTCTTAATTTTCTTTGTCATTAATTTCTATTTTCATTGCACAGTGGTCTGATAATATTCATAGGCTAATTTCTATTCTTTTAATTATGCAAGGTTTGTGGGCTAGTATTTGATCTATTTCAGACTAAATAAAATATGCTGCTGAAATGAATGTATACTCTATTTTAGAAGAGTATACATCTGTATATATTCATTAAGTCCATATGTTTAAGAGTGTAGTTCGGCTCTGAAATGTATTATTTTTGTTTACTTGGTCTGTATTTGGGGGACAGCAGGGTGTTATAGTTCCCTACTATGATTGTGTTAGTGTTCACGTGATCACTTCATTTCAGCAGTTCTTGTTTTAAGAAGAAAACAAGAACTATGGAGATAGTTTGGTGCGTATGTGTTTGTCAGTGTTACCTCTTCTTGTTGAATTTTTCTGTTAACTAGTACGTAGTAATGTTCTCTGTCACCTCTGATCAATTCTAGCTGGAAGTTCATCGTATCGTACTTATTTTCAGGGCCCTACTGCATGAAATAATGTTTTTTTCATCCTTTAATTTTTGGTTTGTGAATGATTTTTAGATTAGATGAGTTTCTTGAGTGGAACATGTTATTGGATTCTGCTTTTTGATCTAGTGTGCCAGTCTACCTTTTGATTAGAATTGAAGCCATTTCCATTGAGAGGTATTACTGAGATGTATGTGTTGATTGTTACTTCCATTGCCTTCTTTATCTGTTGATGAAACTTTTTTTCCTTTCCTGATATTTTTTATTGCTGTTTATGTATTGACCCCACTTATTTTGTCTTGTATTTTTAGCTCTGTCCCTTTCATTATTTCTGGGTCAATACTCTTATGTATTTTTCTCAAGAGCAAGTTTGGAATTCATCTGTCTTTTGAGCTGGTCTTTTTTTGTGGAGATACCTTCTTTTCCCACCTATAAGTTAATCTGTGTGGGAGATTTTGCTGTTAGGCTTGAGAAGTGTGCTGTGCTTTAACTGGTTTACCTTTCTATGTGAGTTTTTTGCTTTTTCTCTGGTTGCTTTTAAAATAGTTTTAAAAGATATTTTTGGATATATGGTAATTTCGTAAGGATATGCCTTGGTGAGTTGTTTTCATCATATTTGTTTGGTATTCCCTAAGTGTTGCTTTGTTGTATCTTAAAGTCTTTTATGTGTGAACATTTTTTCTGAGTTACATAAATCTGTTATTAAATGTATTTGTGCTGTCTTCTAGTTTTTCTCAAAGTTCAGGGAGCCGTAGAGTGATCTTTTTGTTGTCAGCAAGTAGCTGCTGGAAGATGTCTCACTCAGGATCTCTGCTTTTTCCTCCTTTTTGGAGGGAGGGATGTTTCTGGATGTTGAGCACCAGAGAAGTGAGGAGAGCTTCTGACTTATATGGAGATTTTTGTAGGATGTTGCCTCTCTGTGAATAATTTTCAGCTCTGTGTGTCCGGGGCTAGTATTTACTGCTTCTGCCATTTTTCTTTAGGTGATTTGAACTCTGTGTCTATGTTTTGCCAGAAAAATTACCTCTGGCTATGACAGCCTCTAGAGATTCATTCTTACAACACGTCCATATGAGTGTCCTTGCAGTTATTCTTCCCTCCTTCTCTATCCTTTGTGCACGCTATGGTAGTTTATTATTTATGGCTATTTGGTAATGTGGTAGGTGAAATGGGGTGGGGAGAATGAGGAGTGAGTAGATAAAAGACTGTTAGACACTAGAGGGAGTTTTGAAGGGGGGATGAGTGGTAGATGGGAAGAATATGTTGATGTGGAGTCTGATTCTATTCAGATACTTTTAATTGAGTTGAAGGATTAGTATTAAGAGTTTTGAGAGGATATTTGTGGGACAAGGGCGGAATGTGGGATGAAGGACGTTAACTTTGTGACTGAGCAAAACTATTACTTGTCAGAGCCTGCTGATAGGAAGAACAATAAGGTGGGTAAGATATGGGCGAACTACAGGCTTAGTATGGGAGGATTGAGGCTTGATACTAGAGAAAATAGGGGTGACTGTGAGGGAGCTATGTGTGGGGAATTTAAGACTTGGCAAGAGGAGTTTATATATTTGGGAAAAGAATAAAAAATATATTAGTAATATTGTGTTGGGGGCTTGAGGTGAATAAACTAGACAGGGGACTGAGCTGAGGGAGAGAACCTAGATACCTATTAAATCAGGGCCAGTGAAAGAAAAAGTATACACAAGTAACAACCTAATAAGCACAAGAAACCACAGAAGAACCTAACATGACTCCCCATTACTAAAGAAATATACAAAAACTCAAACCTATAAATGTCTGATGGTAGCACAGATTGAATATTCTTTTTTTTTTTTTTAGGTTTTTTGAGACAGGGTCTCGCTTTGTGGTTCAGGCTGGCCCTGAGCTCAGCCTCAAACTCACATCACAATCCTCCTGCCTCTGCCTCCCGAGTGCTGGGATGATAGGCGTGAGCCACCATGCCCGGCACTGTGGTATGTGGTGCTGGTTGCTGCTGGGTGTGGGTCTCCACGCCCAGTATTGTTATGTGGTTACCGGGGAATCGAACCCGGGTCCCTGCGCTTGCAAGACAGGCGCCGGAACCACTGAGCTAACTCCCCGGCCCTCAGATTGAATATTCTAATGAAACTTCGCCTGTGTGATTCCAAGGTAGCTTCTTAGCCTGAGTGCCTGAGCACTTTGGCCCCCATCACTCCTGTGATCTCTCCATTGTGAAACTGAAGCCAACTCGGACTCAGGACCTCTTCCCTCCAGGCCTCAGCTGTTCTTGTAGAGCCTGATCCATCTGACTTTGTGGGTTCGGAGTTCTTGGGGTCCCTCGCCCTGGGGTGATGGTGGAATCCAGACAGATTCCCCGGCACAGAATTGTCCACTGAGTGAAGAGTGTTCCTATACGATCTAGTCAGTTGTAACAGTGACACAACAGTCAGTTACAGCGGTGTCTGTCAGGGCTAGTTGAGAAATAAGGACCAAGAAACACTGTTTCGGATTTCCCTTTATCCTTGACAAGAAATCCTTGGTTATAGTAGCCCAAGTCCTGACACACAATTAATATACATTACATGTGATGCTTATGTATTTTCTAATGGTAAAAAAAAAAAAAAAAAAAAAAACATTCAACAGTAATTTCATTGAAACAGTAAACTAAAGCCCAGAGCACTGGGGAGCAGCCAATGATGAGGTGGGGGATAAAGAAGAAAAAGACTTTTAAAAGTCCTCTGGTATGTGGTAATGGAAGAAGAAAATTGGAAGGGTCAGAGGATTCTAATGACAGTAAAGGTGTGTTACACATTTAGGTGGGAATAACAGGGAAAAGTGGGTACAAAAATCTGTGGTGAGAAATGGGGATGAGAAAAGATTCTATGACTGATATAAAAATTAAGGAAAAAGTTAAAGTTAGACAAAAGGGAAGGAGGAGAAGAGAGAAACATTGAGAAAGCATAAAAAATAGGAGAAAGTAGATAGGTGAAAATATGGGCAAAAGTAGCACGAATATAAAGGGAGAGGAGAAAATACCTTACCCTTTGTAGCCTGTATTGCAAGAGAAAAACCAGAAGAAAAGAATTCTCTTTTATGGAAATGCTCATAAAAGAAAAACGGGGAAAGTAATATGATAAAAGTGGCAATGGAATGAACAGAAGGAGGAAAATAGCACAAAAGAAACAAAAACAATAAAGTTTTCTTTTGTTTTGCATTCAAGACTTTTTTTTCCCTCTGGCTACGATTGAGGAGAAGAGAGCTCAAGCCAAGATGTATCTGTTCACATTGGAGGTCTGTGGTGGTATTGCACCCCTAGAATGGTGCTGGACACAGATGTCCCCAAAAAGTGAGAACAGGGTGCTAATGTGACCTTGCAACACGGAGCTGAATCTGGTCTCTGTCCGCAGGAGCTGGGCAGATGTTGATCTATGCCAGCACCCCGGCAGGACTGCCTCAAGCTGGCTCTCCTACCCCTAGCCATCTCCTGTGGCTGGCCTTCCTTTTTCCGTTATGGGAACTTGATAGTGTGGAACGTGGCTTTTAGCAAGGGGCTGCTGTGGAACCCACGTTTAAACACCCAGCTGTTCCCTGCAATGGTGTCCCGCCAGCCCTTGTTCCACGATTGTGGCAGCACATGCTGTACTGAGGTCACTCACCAACTGTTGACTGTGGAAGGCCACATGGGAAGCAGTATCCTGCATTTTCCTTGCTGGTTCCATGTGCTGCTGAGTCTCTCTTCCAATTGCTGCTGATTTTCTCGGTTCTCAGATTTCCATGAGCAAAAAGTTTTCAGTTGTACTTTGACTTCTGCTCAGCCACTGCCAGTGGTGGCCCGATCTACAGAGATTCTCCTCTGTCTTCCATGTTGTAATCTATTTTTTCTGTACTATTTAGTCTCTTTTTCTCCTCCTTAACCTCTTCTTACTTTGATTCATCTCCATCTTTTTACTATGCCTATTAATGATTTATATATTTTGTTTGGAGATACATCTGACTTCTTCGCCTACTCTTAAACTGAGTTGTTTGTATTTTTATTGTTGAGTTGTAGAAGTTCTTTACATAATATGGTTATTAAATTTTTACCACATCGATGATTTCCAAATACTTTATCTTAGCCTGTGAGGTTATCTTTTCAATTTTTTAAATTGAAATCTTTATTGGTACACTACATATACACATCATGATTGCGCTCAACAATGAGAATTTGTACCAGTATATGACACAACTTAATTCTCATTTTTTCCCATAGCTCTACCTACCCTACCACCCCCTATATACATAAACTTTGTTTCCTTTCTTTTTTTTTATAATCTCATTATTTTTCTCCCTTCACCCCATTTCGCTTTGAGTATTTTCTATTTCACAATATATAACAGATATTCTAGAACTCATTTACATCTTTAGTTTCTCATACCAGAGAAAAGATGCGATATTTACCTATCTGTGACCTATTTATTTCACTTATATGGATAGCCTCAAGGTATGTCCATTCAATTTTTTTATGATGTCTTTGATGCACAATTTTTCATTCTGATCATATATTTTATATACAATTTCATTCAAATTATATATTTTTTTCTTTGTCAATTGCCTTTTTGTATCTAAGAATCTATTACCAAACCCAAGGTGATGCAGATTTATGCTTAGGTTTTATTCAGAGATTTATGTGACTCTAAATCTTTTTTTTTTTTTTTCTTTGAAACAGGGTATCACTTTGTAGTTCAAGCTGGCCCTGAGCTCAGCCTTGAATTCACAGCAGTCTTCCTGCCTCTGCCTCCCGAGTGCTGGGATTATAGGTGTGAGCAATCATGCCCGGCACTGTGGTATGTGGTTACTGGGAATTGAACCCGGACCCGTGTGCTTGCAAGGCAGGCACCAGAACCGGCCCTAGATATTAATTTAGGTTTTATACATTTTCTGTTTATGTTTGTGTAGGATGTCAGGCAGGGATCCAGATTGATTCTTGTGATGTGGAAATTCAGGTATCCTCACTCCATTGCTTGTTTTTGAGACAGGGTCTCGCTTTATAGTTCAGGCTAGCCCTGAGCTCACTGTGTAGCCCAGGCAAGCCCAGAATTTACCACAGTCCTCCTGCCTCTGCCTCCTGAGTGCTGGGATTACAGGCATGAGTCTTCACACCCGGCATTGTTGTATGTGGAACCTGGGATCGAATTTGGGACCTTGGACTTTCGAAGCAGATGTTGAAACCACTGAGCTAAATCCCTGGCCCCCACTCCAATTCTTTTTTTTTTTTTTTTTTTAGGTTTTTTGAGACAGGGTCTCGCTTTGTGGTTCAGGCTGGCCCTGAGCTCAGCCTCAAACTCATCACAGCAATCCTCCTGCTTCTGCCTCCCGAGTGCTGGGATTATAGGCGTGAGCCACCACACCCGGCACTGTGGTATGTGGTACTGGTTGCTGCTGGGTGTGAGTCTCCACACCCAGTATAGGTATGTGGTTACCGGGGATCGAACCCGGGTCCTTGCGCTTGCAAGACAGGCGCCGGAACCATTGAGCTAAATCCCCGGCCCCCCCACTCCAGTTCTTGAACAGACTATTTTAAATCCATTGAAAGGATTTGGTCTCCTTGCTGTGTTTTGACTTAAGGTCTCTTTTCTAGTATTAGTGTAGCCATCTCAGGTCTTTTTGAGTTATTCTTTGCAAAACTATATCTTTTAAATTTTAATTTATTTCTGTCTTTGGATCTAAAGTGAGTCTGCAGTATATAACAGAGTTGGTTGCTTAAAAATGTTTATTCTGTGTCTAACTTTTTGATAGTTTAATCCTCCTACATTTATAGTAATTACTAATGCGGTGGGATGCCATCCACTTGCAATTTTTTTTCTATATTAAATAATTTTTTCATCATTCCTTTTCTGTATTATTGCTTTCTGTTTTATTTAGTTAGCCTTCTTGTTGTGAACCATTTGAAGCCCCTTGTCATTTCTTTTTACGTGTTTTTATTTGTTCGATTTTTTAAAACTCTAAACCTAGTGCTTTTTTTCTTAAGTCATGGTGTCGCTATTTTAGTCTAGGCTGGCTTGAACTTGCTATGTAACTGTAACCTCCTTGTTCTGGGATTATAAGTGAGCACAATCTTGCCCATCTCTGTGTTTTTTAAATTAACTAATAATTAATTAATTAAATTTTTTTGGTTCTGGGGATCAAACTTGGGACCGTGCACTAGTGAGGCAGGCGCCAGAACCACTGAGCTAAGTTCATGGCCCTGTGTGTTTTTAAAAACAGATTTGTAATTACCATAGGGATGACATTTAACATTCTACATCTATCTGTCTATCTATCTATCCTCTATCTATCTATCCATCATCTATTTTTAAGTTTTTTGAGACAGGGTCTCACTTTGTAGTTCATTCTGGCTCTGAAATCACAGGGTAGCCCAGGCTGGCCTCGGACTTGAGGCGATCCTCCTGCTTCTGCCTCCTGAGGGCTGGGATTATAAGCATGAGCCACCATGCCTGGCAACATTCTACATTTATAATAAGTGAGATGAACTGGCACTCACCTCACTCTAATAGGAGTATTGTGATTACCAGTTATCCTCTGGTTGAGGCTTTACATATTGCTTTTGGACAATCCAGGCCAACATAATGGTAAATGACTCATTTATGGATATGTAAGAGTTAGATCATAACTAAATCTGGAATCTAAGTCCCTGATTCTTCGTCTGGGCACCCTGCTTTCAGGGGCCCAGTTGTCTCCCACACATAGTACTTGGCTTTATAAATATTTTCTTGCTGGTCTTGTAGTGTTGCACATGTGTTATATGTGTATCAGCAGTGTGTTCAGAGTGGAGAGAAAAGGGGAAAGTAAAGTATTTGAGGGCCTGTCTTTGTAGTTTTAGGTTTCTTTTTTGACAGTGCTCAGAATCAAACCCAGGGCCTCACACGTACTGAGCAGACACTGTGCCAGTGAATGGCACTCCCAGCCTTTAAGTCGTTTTTCTTGAGAAAAACTTTGCTAAAACATACCAGTGTAAACTGGATCTCTTCTAAGGGCAGAGGTGTAGGATTCAAAGCCAGCTTGTTTTCTCACCATGACACCTTGGCCAGCCATTTAAACTGTGAACAGAGAAGTCTTAGAAGTCTTAAAAATGGGAATGTTCCTCTAAACTACTGGTTTTGGTGTGCAGTGTGGCATCACTGCTAAGGGTGGCGACAGGCCCGTGGTTGTTGTATTCCACCTAATGCTACTTTTCTCTTCTACTCTGGAGAGATGTGGTTCTGCTGATGTTTTCCCTTCTCAGCTCAAGCCTTGTTTATGATTGCAGGCGGATAGAATTGTATCAGCACGGTTCCTTCTGATGAATCTGTAGCTGATGGGAAGGTAGCAGCTGGAAGTTGTCATTCTCTAGTGAGACATTCCTCATGTGCAGTGAGCAGGAGAGCACAGCTGTTTATGGCAAAGCAACACAATTTTAATTGCTTCATGTCAACTGGTACATCCTGAAATTTTTGCTTCCTGTTGCTGTTTGCTTCTGCGACTGCTTTGTATAAAACATAAGTCTACC
>PVIR01006403.1:41223-60273 GCA_004026965.1 Petromus typicus
TTTTTTTAAGACAGGGTCTCGCTTTGTAGTTCAGGCTGGCCCTGGACTCACAATGTAGCCTAGGCAAACCTTGAACTCACAGCAATCCTCCTGCCTCTGCCTCCTGAGTGCTGGGATTATAGGCGTGAACCACCATGCCCAGCACTGTGGTATGTGGTTATGAGGGATCGAATTTGAGACCTTTTGCTTGCCAGGCAGATGCCAGAACTATTGAGCTAAATCCCTGGCCCCAAATATCTACTCTTTTGTAAGGTCATGTGTATCAGAGGATACCTGACCTCCCAATTGAGGGTACAGCAGAAAGTGAAAAAGTAACACACAAAAAACAAAAAGAGTAAAGAACAAATGACGATTTAATACTAGGGAGTCACAATTGGATCTTAGTTCTTCCTCGCCAAGACCACAACCTTTGGATTTGTCAGTATTTATTGATTTCCTAAGAAAGAGCAGGACTAAAGGACTAATGAGCCAGGCTTGGAAAAGGGAGGGATGATGTATTCTTCTTGCAAAGGGCAAGTCATGGATAACACTGCCACTTGTTTTATTTTTTAGCTAATTGATCTGGTAGAAAGGCTGCACAGGATCTTAAATCCTCAGCTGGAGTGTCATGTTGCTACTAGCGATGTCTCATCGATCCTTGAGATCTCAACTGGCACCACTGGCACAGGGAATTCTGTCTCCGTAGGCTGCTGAAGGCTCTTTCAGCAAATCACTGAGGCCTTGGATTGATTCAAAATTTTAATCAGTAGCTGAATTATAATCCAGTGCAGTAATATTTCACAGCTTGCTCCATGTGGTCTCAAGCTGGTGTCCTGCACTTGTGGATGACTCTTCAGGAATGGTGTTTTCCCTGTATCTGAAAGAGTGCACTTTTATACTACACTGGTTTTAATGCATTTTGAGTTCTTGTTTATTTGAGAGCGCTAGTTACATTTATTTCTTATTTTGTAATTCAGAAATCTTGTACATGGAGCAGTAATAATAGCTGAGTCTTATTACTCTATGTATTATTTCTCTAATCCTCTCCCTTATGCTGTCCAGTGAATAGTGTTGCCATTTACGTTTCACAGATGTGTGATGATTGGATTGACATTAGGTAAGTCACAGAACTTCCCTGTTGGGAGCCGTTTCCTACAGTGTCATGGCTGCCCATACAGGAGAGAAAAAGTTGGCCTGATTTCTGGATCAGAACCTAACATTGTCTACTTTCCTCAAGGAAAATTACTGTCCTTGCCAGATTAAACTAAGAACCTTTACACACCCTCATACCAGGTTAAACTAAGAACCTTTACATACCCTCATACCAGGTTAAACTAAGAACCTTTACACACCCTCATACCAGGTTAAACTAAGAACCTTTACACACCCTCATACCAGGTTTAACTAAGAACCTTTACACACCCTCGTGCCAGATTAAATTAAGAATATTGTCAACGTACCCCGCCCACCAGTTCTTTCACTAACTTTTTTCTTTTCTGTACACTTGAACGAAGCTAGTCGGCTCAAGGACAGTACTTAAGAAATGTATAAAAGAAGGCTGTTAAATAAATGTGGCATTCATTCGGTATTGACTGATGAACCCTTCCAAGTCCCGCTGTCCTGTTTACTTATTTCTCATCCTAGCCCCTCGGCTCTGTCACCCCATTGCTCTGCCCGGCTGACACCGCCATACCCAGCGGTGAGACCCTGACACTTCCCGAGATCATGGAAGTGTTTTTACAATACAGCCATTAGGCATACGTGACATTGAACATTTGAATGTGACTGAGAAAAATAAATTTAATTTATTTTTAATAAAATTAAATGTAAGTAAACACATGCACAGAAAACTGATCTCTTAACAGGTGCTTCGGATTTTCTTTTCGCTTTAACTCAGTAATTCTCTCAACTGTTCATACCACTTACTATTTAATGAAAATCCTTAGGCAAATTAAGTTTAGTGGTGTTTATTTGAGCAAAGAGTGATTCTGGAAGTAGGTCGTCAGAACTAGCAGAGCTCCAGAAAGTGCCAGCCAATAATGCAAGCATACAGAATTTATAGATTCAAAGCAGAATGACATATGGAAGCAGCTTAGCTGGTTAGGGGTGTGAGGAGGCTGAATAAACAGAGTTTGTTCAGGTGGCAGCCAATGCTTGGTTGCTGTGATTGGCTGAAATTGGACTATGTGTTATAATCATATAATTTAAAGTTAAGGTTACATTTTTGTATAGTAGTTAGGTTGCAGTTCACTCTACACTGTGGCAGGTTTATCCCACATTTAATTTAATTTAACATTCTATTAGGGATTCTGAATTCATCCTGATGGTAGCAGAAAGATCACCTTTGCTAAAGACAGATATATTTGAAGCAGTCTGTCATTATTTAGACATGGTAAGAAGGCTGTGGAATTTAGAAGTTTTGGGGGTTAATGATTTATGTTACTACTTTAAAAACTAGTTTCCCACTTTGTTAACTTTAAAGTACAAAGAGGAAACAGATTGCAGTAGGTCATAGGAGGAAAATGTTATTGTTGTGGCTACGATACAAGTATGTAAAAGTAATCATTCAAAAGGAAGTTTAGTCATAGTGATGCTGCAGTCTGCAAGCATCTCATCCAAGGTACTCATTGTTAAGCTGAGGCAGTGAGCGATTATGAGAGCATGCAGAGCACACAAGTTTGCTGACTTATCAAGAGGCGCCAGAGAAAATTCCTTGACACACTCCTCAGAGTGAATGGTAGGGGCCGATAAAGGATACATTTTTATTAGTTCTTGAGGAATCCTAGCCTCTTATACAGCATATGTGTTGGGTAAGAGCTGGGTATGTATCGGGCAATCGAGTCAAACAACTTTCGTGTTCTTGTATTTCAACCCCCACACATTTAAAAAAAATTATATTGTGAAATAGGTACATTTTATATACATGTCATGATCATACTCAGTGTTGACAGTTTGTACGAATGTATGTCATGATTTGATTCTCATTTTTTCCCATTTCCCTACTCACCCTACAACCCCCACCTCCTATCTACATAAGCTTTGTTTCCTTTTCTTGTTACCATCACAGTTTTTTCTTTCTCCTCACTACCCACCCCTACCCACATTTCCCTCTGAATAGTTTGTATTTTACAGTATCTAACACACATTCTAGAGCTACTTATATTTTCAGTTTCTCATATCAGAGAAAAGATACAATATTTACACATCTGTGACCTATTTTTTTTTTTAGGTTTTTTTTGAGACAGGGTCTCACTTTGCAGTTCAGGCTGGCCCTGAGCTCAGCCTCAAACTCATCATAGCAATCCTCCTGCCTCTGCCTCCCGAGTGCTGGGATTACAGGCATGAGCCACCACGCCCGGCATTGTGGTATGTGGTACTGGTTGCTGCTGGGCCTGAGTCTCCACACCCAGTATAGGTATGTGGTTACCGGGGATCGAACCCAGGTTCTTGCCCTTGCAAGACAGGCGCCGGAACCACTGAGCTAAGTCCCCGGCCCTGTGACCTATTTTTTTCACTTATGAGAATGTCCTGAAGGTATGTCCATTTGAGTATGAATGACTCAAACTTATCATTCACCCACACACATTTTTAAGACTTCGGTATGGAAAATTTCAAACATATACAAAACCATACAATCTAGTAAATTAGCTCTGTATATCCATCACCTAACATTTTTTTCTACCTCATTTCAGGTATCCTCAGCCAGCTGCCTAACATAGACATTGTTTTTGCTGGGGAATTTTAAAGTAGAATCTAGGTATGCCATCATACCCATAAATACTTCTACATATATCTGACAAGGAATCTTTTAGTATATATGACCACTTCAGTATCATCGTATTTGATACAAATTGCTGATAATTTATTAGCATCCTCTACTACCCAGGCTATATTTATAGTATCAGAAGGTCTTTTAAAAAACAATTAATGAATTCAGTTTTTTATGGCAGTTGCAGTTTTATAGAAAAATTGAGGCAAAAGGCAAGAAGTCTTCATATAGTCCCACAAGACTCCTTTTTGGTTTCTCCTTTTATGTCTCACATCAGTTCGATGCATTTGTTTTTGTTGATGAGTGAACATCAGTATGTTACTGTTAGCTTTGGTCTGTAGTTTACATTATTTGTTTAGACTTTTATTATTGCATGTTTGCAGTACGTAATGATTATGTTCACTATGGGATTTGGTATGCGTACATAGCACATTTCAGTTCTTTTTTCTTCCTTCCCTTCACCTCTTTTAATTTTTCTAGCATCAGATTTATTTGTTTATAAGGCTGTATAAAGTTAATTATCATTTATACCAGTTGGAAACCAGAATAATAGGCCAAAGAACATATAAAACAATGTAAGAACATGTAAGACAATTATATTAAGTCAAGGTATACTTTTAGATAGTGTCCGTGCTGGATTTTAATGTCTTTTTTATTCTATGATTTTTTTTTTTTTGAGACAGGGTCTTGCTTTTGTAGTTCAGGCTGGCCCTGATCTCAGCCTTGAACTCACAGCAGTCCTCCTGCTTCTGCCTCCTAAGTGCTGGAATTACAGGCATGAGCCACTATGCCTGGCATTTTGGTATGTGGTACTGATTGCTGGTGGGCGTATCTCCACACCTGGATTGTTGTTTGTGGTTACCAGGGATGGAATCTGGGCCTTTGGACTTGCAAGGTAGGTGCCGGAACCACTAAGCCAAATTCCTGGCCCATCTTCTACTATCTTTAAAAATATATATTATATAATACACACACACACACACACACACACACACACACACACACACATATATTTTTCACTAAAAGAAACCACGCTGTACTTAAAGCTATGTGTCTCAGTTCCTGTACTTAATATTATATAGTTATTTTCCTACAAATGACGCAAGTTGGCACCTCTATTTATTTATTTATTTTTGAGGCAGGATCTCACTTTGTAGTTCAGACTGGCCCTGAACTCACTGTGTAACCCAGGTCTAGCCTTGAACTCACAGCAGTCCTCCTGCTTCTACCTCCCAAGTGCTGGGATTATAGGCGTGAGCCACTACGCTTGGCATTGTGATATGTGGTACCAGGGATAGAACTTGAAACCTTTGCACTTACCAGACAGATGCTGAACCACTGAGCTAAATCCCCAGCCCAAGTTTGTACTTTTTTATGACAGAGTAGCACTCCATTGTGTATAAATATGTTGTCTTTATCCATTCATCTGCTGATAGATACGTACACTGTTTCCAAGATTTAGTTATTGTGAACTGTGCTGCTATAAACCTGAATAAGCATCATCACTGTGGTATGATGTCTAACTCTTTGGGAGGATACCTACAGACCGAGGAACTAGCTGGGTCAAATGGAAGCTCTAGTTTTAGTTTTTTGAGGAGTCTCCATACTGATTTCCATAGTAGTATCAGTTTACAGTCTCACCAACAAAGGAGAAGGGTTCTTTTTTCCCTGCAGCTTTTCTATCCTATGTTATTGTTTGATGTTTTGATGATAGTCATTCTTTGGAGTGCTGTGGAATCTCACTATTGTTTAAATTTACACTTCTTGAATGGCCATTGATACCGAACATTTTCTTCATATACTTATTTGCCATTTGTATTTCTTCATCTGAAAAGTGTGTGTTCAGGGGGCCGGGGATTTAGCTCACTGGTTCCGGCGCCTGTCTTGCAAGCGCAAGTGCCGAGGTTCGGCTCCCGGCAACCACATACAATACTGGGCGTGGAGACTCACCCCAGCAGCAATCAGCACCACATACCACAGTGCCGGGCGTGGTGGCTGATGCCTGTAATCCCAGCACTCGGGAGGCAGAGGCAGGAGGACTGCTGTGATGTGAGTTGGAGGCTGAACTCAGGGCCAGTTTGAACTACAAAGCGAGACCCTGTCTCAAACAATCTAAAAAAAAACCAAAAAGTGTATGTTCATTTCAGATGCCCATTTTTTACTTTGGTCTTCAAATTTGGGGAGTATAGCTTACTAAATAAAAAGAGTCCCTTCTTTGTACTGTTCATTCTGAGACATTTGAGAAGTGCATAATAATATGTGTTTACCATTTTGGTGTTCTGCACTTCATACAAAATGGTTTCAGTGTTCAGAGTACCTTGTGTACCATCTATTCATCCTGCCTTTCCTCCCTTAGAGCCCTTGACAATAACTAGTTTTTATTCTCTTCCTGGTTTCACATTTTTAGACTGCTATATTATAATCATACAGTGTGTAGCTTTTTTAGATTGGACTCCTTACTTTAGCAATATGCATTTAAGATTTATCTACTGGAGGATACCCTGGTTGTTTTCAAGTTTCCACTCTTATGTGTAAAGCAGCCTTAAGAATTTGTGTATTTTTCTGGTTTTTTGGGGGGAGTACTAGGGATCCAACCTAGGGGTGCTGTTCTGCTGAACTGTACTCCCAGTTTTATTTTGAGACAGGGTATTACTGAGTTGTTCACGCTGGCCTCAAGCTTGCAGTCCTGCTTCAGCATCTCAGGGAGCTGAGATTTCAGTGACATGTCAGTGCACCCAATGTTGTTTATTGGTCTGGTTTTTTGTTTTGTTTGTACTGGGGATCAGACTCAGGATCTTGTGCTTGTCAGGCAAGTGTCTTGCCTCTAAGCTAAATCCTTGGCCCATGTGTAGATTTTTTATTAATTGAAATCTTTATTGGTACATTACATATACACATCATGATTGCATTCAACAATGAGAATTTGTACAGTATATGATACAACTTAATTCTCATTTTTTCCCTTAGCCCTGCCCACCCTACCACCCCCACCCCCTATATACATAAACTTTGTTTCCTTTCTTTTTTGTTACAATCTCATTATTTTTCCCTCTTCACTCTATTACGCTTTGAGTGTTTTCTATTTTACAATATATAACATATATTCTGAACTCATTTACATCTTTATTTTCTCATACCAGAGAAAAGATACGATATTTACACATCTGTGACCTATATATTTCACTTATGCGGATGTCCTCAAGGTATGTCCATTTAAGTATTATTGATTCAAACTTATCATTTTTTATGGCAGAGTAATACTCCATTCTATAGAAGAACCACAACTTTTTTATCCAGTCTCCAGTTGATGGACATTTGGGTTGTTTCCAACATTTAGCAATCACAAACTGAGCTGATATAAACATAGGTGCACATATGTCACTGTGATATGAGTTTTTAAATTCTTGTGTGTATATACCTAGCAGAGCGATGGCCAAGTCAAATGGAGCCTCCAATGCTAGCTTTCTGAGGAATTGCCAAACTGTTCTCCACAGGGGTTGTACGAGTCTATATTCCTACCAACAGTAGAGAAGGGTTCCTTCTTCTCCGCGGCCTCGCCAACATTTGTTGCTGGCTAATTCTGAAATGGCAGTCATTTTTGGGGCGTGAGATGAAATCTTAATGGTGTTTTCATTTGCATCTCTCGAATGACTAGTAATGTTGAACATTTCTTCATATGCTTCTTAGCTGCTTTTATTTCTTCCTCTGAAAAGTGTCTGTTCATTTCAGATGCCCATTTTTGAATTGGGTCTTTAAATTTGGGTGGATTTATTTTTTTGAGCCCTTTATATATTCTAGATAGTAACCCTTTGTCTGAGAGGCAGCTGGTAATGATTCTTTCCCATATTGTTGGTTGCCTTTTCGCTTTGCTGGTGGTTTCTTTTGCTGTGCAGAAACCTCTCAATAGGATGAGATCTCATTTGTTGATTTCTTCTATCAGTTCTTGTGCTGTGGGGGATTTGTTCATGAAATCTTTCCCTAAACCAGTGTCTTCAAGAGTTTTACCTAACCTGTTTTGTAGCAGGTTTAGTGTGTCTGTTTTAATATTTAGGTCCCTAATCCACTTTGATTTTATTTTAGTACACGGTGAAAGAGCTAGGTCTAGCTTTAGACTTTGGGAGGTTAAAGTCCAATTTTTCGAGCACCATTTGTTAAAGAGGCTATCCTTCCTCCACTGAGGGTATTTGGCTCCTTTGTCAAAAATGAGATAGCTTAGCGGGTCTGGAGTTGTTTCTGTGTCTTCTAATCTACTCCATGGTCCTCGGGTCTGTTGCTTTGCCAGTACCATATGGATTTTATCACAGTGGCTTTGTAGTACATGTGTAGATTTTGATGTGAACTTAAATGCTCATTTCATTTGAGGCGGTGGAATGGAGTGTGACTTCTGAATAACATGGTAAAGCTGTTTAATTTAATAAGAAACTGCTGAACTGTTTTCTAAAGTGCCTATACCATTTTGTATTCTACCAGCAATCACTGAATGTTGTTGCTCAACATCTCTGCCAGCATTTGATATTATGAATGTCTGATTTTTAGTGTCTATTCTAAGTGCATATATAGGTGTGTTTGTCATTGTTGTTTCAGTTTACAGTTCCCTATTGGCATATGTATAATGTTAACCATATTTTCATATACTTATTTGCCATCTGTATGTCTTGTCTGATAAGCTGTCCAGATTTTTGTCCATTTTTAAGTTGGTTGTTTTCGTATTTTTGAGCTTTAATAGTTTGTGTATTTTAGATGCTTGTTACTTACCAGATTTTTTTAACGAACACTTTCTCATAGGCTGTACTTTGTCTTTTTATTATCTTAATAGTGGCTTTTATAGAGTAGAAGTTTTAAATTTTAATAAAATACTACTTATCCAGTTTTATTTTCATGAATTATACTTTGGATGTTTTATTTCAAAAGTCAACCTCAATATCAACATCATTTATATGTTCTTCCATATGATAATCCTCTGTGGTTTTATAGTTTTATGTTTTACATTTAAGTCTATGGTCAATTTTGAGTAAATTTTTATGAAAAGTATAAACTTTGTATCTAGAAATATTTTGTAGTTCAGGCTGGCCCTGAGCTCAGCCTTGAACTCACCGAAATCCTCCTTCTTCTGCTTTTCAAGTGCTGGGATTACAGGCATGAGCCACTACAGCCATCCCTGTGGTATGTGGTTCTGATTGCTGGTGGGTGTGAGTTACCATGCCTGACATTGTTGTATGTGGTTACCGGGATCGAACCTGGGCCCTTGCACTTGCAAGACAGGCTTTTTATTATCTGGAACCACTGAACTAAATATCCTGACCCTGTATCTAGAAGTTTTTGTGTATGGACATTTATTTCTCTAGCATCATCTGTTGAATACATTTCCCTTTTCAATTGAATTTCTTTTGCTCCTTTTTCAGGGATCAGTTGAGTTTATTTGCATGGATCATTATCTGGGCCATTTACTGTTTTATTAATCTCTTTGTCTATTTTTCATCAGTACCACAAGTTTTTTTTTTTTTTTAGGTTTTTTTGAGACAGGGTCTCGCTTTTGTGGTTTAGGCTGGCCCTGAGCTCAGCCTCAAACTCACATCACAATCCTCCTGCCTCTGCCTCCCGAGTGCTGGGATTACAGGCGTGAGCCAGCACGCCCGGCACTGTGGTATGTGGTACTGGTTGCTGCTGGGTGTGGGTCTCCACACCCAGTATTGTTATGTGGTTACCGGGAATCGAACCCAGGCCCTTGCGCTTGCAAGACAGGCGCTGGAACCACTGGGCTAACTCCCCGGCCCAGTACCACACTTTTTTTGATACAAGGTCTCGCTTTTGTAGTTCACCCTGGCCCTGAGCCCATTATGTAGCCCTGGTGAGCCGTGAACTCACAGAAATCTTCCTGCCTCTGTCTCCTGAGTGCTGTGGTTACGGGCACAAGCCACCATACCTGGCATTGTGGTGTGTGATTACCAGGGATTGAACTCAGGACCTTGCGTTTGCAAGGCAGATACTGGAACCACTGAGCTAAATCTCTGACCCAGTACCACACTTCTTGAGTTCCTGAAGCTTTGTTGTAACTTTTGAAGTCAAGAAATATCAGTTCTCTGACGTTCTTCTGCACTAATTTTCTGTTGACTACTTTGGGTCTTTATCTTTATATACTAAGTGCACTATTAATTTGTAGATATTCACAAAATAAGTTTCTGAAGTTTCACTGGAATTGAACTGAATCTACAGATCAAACTGGGAAAAACTCACATGGTGACAATGTTGAGTCTTCCTATGTATGAACATGTAATAGTTCTTCATTTATTTAACTCTTTGATTTCTTTCAAGGTTTTATAGCTATCCTCATATACATCTTTATTTGTTTGTTTGTTTTTTTGAGACAGGGTTTGCTTTGTAGGTTAGGCTGGTCCTGAACTCAGCCTCGAACTCAGCAATCCTCCTGCCTCTGCTTCCTGAGTGCTGGTATTAGAAGCATGAGCCACCACACCCAAAACTTTTGTATGTGGTTACCAGGGATCGAACCTGGGCTCCTGATCTTGCAAGGCGGGCACTGGAACCACTGAGCTAAATCCCTGGAGCTAAATCTCATATACATCTTATTTTGTCACATATATATGAGTATTGTTATTTTGGTGATAATGTACATGGCATTGTACTTGCAATTCCAAATTCTGTTTGCTTATTGTGGGACTGTAAGAAGACAGTTATTGTTTACATATTAATTATGTACCTTACAACCTTGCTATCACTTATCACTTTTTAAAGAGCTGAGGATATCCCTTTTTAGTTCCAGGAGGTTTTTATTGATTTGGGAAGATTTTCTCCAGAAAGTGTTATTTTTTTCCTTTATAATCTGTATTGCTTTTATTACTTTTAATTGTCTTTTTGCATTAGCTAGGCTTCCTGTTGAAAAGCAGTGGTAAAAGGAGAGATGTCCTTTCTGAGTTCTCAGTGTTAGTGGGAAAGCATTGGGTTTCTGACCATCAAGTATAATGTTAGCTGTATGGTTTTGGGAGATGTTCCCCTTTACTTCAAATTTCCTTTTATCATGCATTAAGTATTAGATTTTGTCAAATGCTTTTTCTGTGTCTGCAGATCTGATCTCATGACTTCCTTTTTAGCTTATTGATATATGATAGATCACACTGATGATTTGTTTGTTTTTTGAGACAGGGTCTCGTTTTGTAGTTCAGGATGGCCCTGAACTCACTATGTAGCCTAGGCTAGTCTTAAACTTGCAGTGATCCTCCTGCCTCAGCCTCTCAAATGCTGGGGTTACACAACAGTGCGTTACCATGCCCAGCTTCATTTTTGAATGTGAAACCAACCCTTCAATTTTGGAATAATCTCATCTGTTTATGATCTGTTTTATACTTTGCTGGATTCAGTTGCTAATATTTGTTGACTTTTTTGTACCTTCATTTATGGGAAAGAACGGTGTGTAATTTTCTTGTAATGCTTCTGCACCTGTCATTTTATAGCTCAGGGCGCTCATGTTGCAGCAGTTGGGTTGATATGTAAAGTATAAATATTTACTGTATTTACCTGTCTGTCATTACAGGCACTGCACTAAGCACTTAGTATTCACAAGTAAACCTATAAGCTTAGTGTTGTTATAACGTTCATTTTACAGAGGAAGGAGCTGAGGAATAGAGAGGGTAAGCTGCTTGCTTAAGCCACATTGCTGCTTAGTTTCAGAGTGTAAGTTTGAATTTAAGGAGCCTGACTCTCCCTTTAGTCTCTGTCTGAACCAGTGGAGTCCTTCCTATTGCATTGTGGGATGGCGTGGATGTGCCATTTCTTGCGCCTGCCTGTGAACAGGAGGCTCATGCCCCAGGGCTATTGCTTTTTTACTGATCGCTTCTATTTTCCTTGAATGATCTCTTGTGCTTCCTTCTAAAAATAGAAAGCTACTCATTTCCTCTTGTCAGCTGTCCTGCTTCACAGAAACAGTGAGATCTCTGGGGTTGACAAACCTAGTGGCTTGCAGGTGTTATACAGGATTGACAAACAGTTTACCCATTTAGGTTGTACACTTCAATGGCTTCTAGTACATTTACAGTTTTACAACCACCAGCAAATGAATTTAAAAACATTTCATTCCCCGCAAAAGAAGGTCTGTATTGATTAGCAGTCACTCCCTAATGCCTGTCCTTCCCTTCCCGCCTCTTTCCATTCTTTCATGGTACTGGGGATTGAACCCAGGGCCTTCATACTAAGCTACATCCTCAGCTCTTTAAAAAACTTTTGATGACACAGGTTCTTGCCAAGTTGCTTGTTGGGCTTGAATTTGTGATCTTCCTCACTTTACCTCTGAGTTTTGAGGTTATAAGTGTGTGTCATCCTGATTGCCTCTTAAAACATGGCTTTGAAAATGACAGGAAAGAAGAATATTGATCTAATACCTTGGTCTCAAGGCTACACTTAAAAAAAAAAAGGCTTTTTTCTATCATGTTGTGTGATGTGATGCCAGGAATAGAATCTAGAGCTTTGTAGATATTAGGCAAGCACTCTGTGACCTAGCTACACCCTTTGCCCCCATTTTCTTAAAATACTATTTAATTTTGAAAGAATCTGGATCCTTCTTGCTTAAGATACTAAGTACGAACAGGATAGGGAGAGATTAAGCCACATTATCAGCCAGAAACTCAAATTAGCAAATGTCTGGACCACATTTATTCTGGTTTTATTGGTCTCCATTCCACACTGGATAGATGTACATTGCCTCTACCTCTTCCCTGTATAATATGCTTTATTGGTTTCTTTTTTTTTGAATTATTTTTATTGGTACATTATGAATACATATGATAATCACATTCAAAATTAAGAGCTTGTACCAGAATATGACATGACTTGATTCTCATTTTTTCCCTTTTCCCACTGCCCTGCATCCCCCCGCCCCCTGTATACATTTTTTATTGGTTTTTTAAAGTGAGTGAGTCCATTTTCCCTAGAGAGGTCCATATTCAGTCACCAGGCGTTCTGACACCCAGATATTTTTCTCGGTCTCTTTTTTTTTAAAGAGGAAGCGTCTCTCATCACAGCCATGCACAAGTGTAAAGTCATTTATCATCTATAAGTAAAATAGAGTTTTTCAAAACTGGGATACGTGCAGGCTGAAAATCTGTAGGACAACTAGTCTTTTCTCACAGAGTCTCCTGTCTGGTACTCTTGACCTGAGTATAGCCTCCGGGGCCAGTTTTCGTGGGTGCAGCCTGACTTCGTGCCTGCATCAGCCGAAAGAGGGCTTGGCTAAAGGTAGGAAGTACGAGAGATGAAGACAGCCTTAAGATGACATAGGAAATAAGAGGTAGGACCAGAATTTGAACCACAAGTGTAGTGTTCCACCGTATCATGGCTTTGCAAACACTGTTCAGCAATGCCTTGTCCAGAGACATACTGGTGGCTGAGGTCATTGTAATGCTGTTTCATCAAAAAGATTGATTAAGCTTGTTTAAATAGCATGGAACTGTGGATTCAGAGTATCTATCAGTGAATGAGAAACTTCAGTCTTTAAGATCATGTACTCTCTGTGACTTTTGGATTTCAGCATCTGTTTTGCTCATTTATCACCACTTATGGTTTCGGGTATTTCCCCAGGGATATTGAGAGATCTGACTTCATGTTTGCTTTAACATAAACTTTTCATAAGACTATATTTAAGAATAAAAAGGGCTTGTTGTATGCTTTGTGGTATAGTTACTGGACTCATGTGTCTAGAAATTCTAAGACATTCATTTTTTTTTAATATTATCTGGTTACATTTTAATATCCAGAAAAGGAATGTATAATTTTTAAAGTAAGAAACAAGCAAATTTGAGTTTTACACTTTAAATGAGAGAATTTTATGGTTGATAAAGTATGTATGTCCTATAAGGTTATGAATATTATTTTTTGAGATGGTCTCGCTTTATACTTCAGGCTGAGCTTGAGCTCACTATGTAGCTCAGGCGAGCCTCAAACTCACAGCAATCCTCCTGCTTCTGCCTCCTGAGTGCTGGGATTGCAGGTGTGAGCCACCACTCTGGCATTGTGTTGTGTGGTTACTGGGGATAGAATTAGGGACCTTGCGCTTGCTAGGCAGATGCTGGAACCACTGAGCTAAATCTTCAGCCCCTATAAGGTTATTTAAAATTTTTCACATGTAATTGGACTGTCATTTGGGTTTTTTGTTTATCTTTTTAATATAGATACTTTTTATTCCCTTTATGCACAATCTTCTCTCTTCTTAATCAGGAAGTATTGAGAAGTCCCTCCTGTTCTCTGGTGCTATTCTACTACTACTGTAGTTTCTATAGTTTTCTATAAGAAGATCCTAGAACATGTTTTATCTGAATGTATTTTGCATTAGTCTCAGTGCTAGATGTGAAACACAGCATTTCTGTCATGAATGCTGAGATATACCACCAAGCTCCATTTCAGCCTCTTTCTAAATTTATTTTAAAACCATGTCTATTTCTGATATTGGAAGGATTTATTTTTCTTGTCTTTTTTTTTTTGAGACAGGGTCTCGCTTTGTGGTTCAGGCTGGCCCTGAGCTCAGCCTCCAACTCACATCACAGCAGTCCTCCTGCCTCTGCCTCCCAAGCGCTGGGATTACAGGCGTGAGCCACTATGCCCGGCACTGTGGTATATGGTACTGGTTGCTGCTGGGCGTGTGCTGGGCGTGAGTCTCCACGCCCAGTATTGTTATGTGGTTACCGGGGATCGAACCCAGGTCCTTGTGCTTGCAAGACAGGCGCCGGAACCACTGAGCTAACTCCCCGGCCCTATTTTTCTTGTCTTTGAGACAGTCTTGCTGTATACTTCAGGCTTCCCTTGGAGCCACTCTGTAGCCTGGGCTGGCCTTGAACTCCTGAAACCCTTCTGCATCAGTCCCCAAAGTGCTGAGATTATAGGCCTGTGCCCCTCTACCTGGCCTGAAAGACGTTTTGAAAGGTTTTGTGCTTTAGTTTGAACAAAGTCTCCCAAGGACACCTTAAGTTGCCTTCTGTTGTAGGGCAGATATTTATTTTAATGAGTGAATGCTTTCCCATAGCTCAGGCAGGGTGAGCATCTAAGGCCTTGTTCTCTTAGTTTTGCCAATACTTTGTCATTGTAGTTTTGGTGATATTATTTCTTTATATAGAGGTTAAACTTGACAGGAGATATGTGTATAGCAAATTGGTGAGCTTTTGGATGAAAACACTTGCAGGCTGATCATTTCTATCACACTAGGATGTGTTTTGGGAGTGGTTTGAGTTTTTAGATTTTTCGGAGGGAAGCAGTGCCGAAGATTTAATTGTGGACTATGTCATTAATCATTAATTAATATGCAAAAATGACCTCAAAGTATTTTTTAGGCATTAGTTACTAAATTTTGTTAACATGGAAAGGTTTTATTTTAGGAATAAAATTAATATATGTTTCGAAAATTTCCAAAGTTTAAGCTTCTTAAGAGAGTTTTGCCTTCTAAATATTTAATTATAGTGTTGGGAATTGAGCCCAGGGCCTTCACACTGAGTTATACTCAGCTCCTTTTTATTTTTTATATATTTATGTGTTTCTGAGACAAAGTCTTGCTAAGTCACAAAATTGCCCAGGCGGGGCTCTATCTTCCTGCCTTAGCCTCCCAGGGATTACAGGTATGTGACACCATCCCTGGCTTCATTTTTTTTAACAGTTCTTTTTTTTCCCATGGTGCTGGGGATTGAACTCAGGGTCTTGTATGTGCTCTGCAAGTGCTCTATCACTGAGCTACATCCCTGGCCCATCACTTGGAGTTAATAATTATTTCTGTGGTGATTACCATGAGGTCCCATGCTAGATCCAGAGGATTGAGAGCTGATATGAGTCATGCCAGCCTACAGATAGCATAGGACCTAATGGGAGAGACAGGCACATTCATAACTAGCCAGCCCATGTTTAGTGAACCAAATTTGAAATAATATGCTCCATTAATAGCAGTGTATGTATGAGCTTATGATAACATTAACAACAAAGTATTTTAAATTGAGGCAAGTTCCTGTTTTCTGGCACATGGAGTACTATGTATAGATATATTCAGATTTTGTGATTTTAAGAGTATTGGACTTTGCACTCAGTGGGGAGGTGAGAGAAAAAATAACTACTGATTTATTTGATTCCTTTTTCCTCTCTCTGGACATTTTTATGGAGTAGAATGTGGTTGAGGGAACACCAAAACATTTTCTGAAACATAAGAAGTCACTGAAAGATCTAAAGGACCTGAGAATATGGCAGAGTTCATTCATCCAATACCCGGTTAGAACTTGGCATGTTAAAGCTTTTCCTACCATGAAAATATGATTTGGCTGTTCTTGGTTCATAGAAGTTTTCATGAATTGAAACTTTGATTTCTTTGCATGGCATTCAAAGGCTTTTCCCAATTTGTCATTTCTTTGTAATACTTGTCCAGTTTTACCTCTTTTTCTCCTCTCTATAACTCCCCTTACTAACTGCTGGAAGTGCTAGGAATAATTCTAGTTATTTTCCAGATTACTTGTCTATTTGCCATTTTCTCTGTCTGAGTTGTCTTTCTCCTTTCTCAGTGTTCAACTGGGTGTGCATTGCCTTACACTTAAAAGTCCCACCCAAATATCTCTCATTCTTTTCTGAAGCCTTTCTTCTGCCCAAACAGTTGCTCTCTTGTCCGTCTTTATAGCTCTAGCGGCTATCAGAATGCCTGATACAAAATAGGTGCCAAGTAAACATTTTGAATAAGGTTTATTCTTTTTCCTTCATAATAGTAATCACGCTATGTGCTTCCTAAAAAAAAACTGGAAACTACAGAAGTGTATAAATCTGGAAACAACGACTACACACAGTCCTACTTAAAACCACCTTTGTGATATACAGTGATTTCTTGGTTGTCAGATGGCTTCTTGAACTTTCCATGACTTCAACAGCAGTGTTTGAAAAAAAAATTCTGCTCAGTGTTGTTCACTTTGTCAGGACTCAGTGAAAATCTGTAAAGGTGGAGAAGGAGGCACGTGCTGCTCTTGCCTGGACAACATACAGTGCTGTGTTACTGTGTTAAAATGTTTGCCATTGTGCTTTTTTTGTGCCTTATTTGCATAAAAATCTCATAACCATGAGCACTGAGAAAGTGACCCGAGAGTAAAGCTAAGAGGAAAACAGAGAGTCATGATAGAGTTAAAGAAAGAAATCAGTGAGAAATTTGTTGAAGTCCCAAATGAATGAATTTATAAGTATAATTTTTTGTGTCTCAGAACCACTTATTTGATTTTCTCTTACTTCTTAATATGAAAAATATCTTCGGTTCTCAAACTTTTCCATGTTTGGAAACAAATTTGGAATGAGTTGAGTTCGACAACCTAGGTAATCTCTATAGTTTCTTTTAATCTTTTTTTCCCAAGCATATCACACATTTTGCGTAGTTGAGATTATTTTATAACTAAATCACACATTTATTGTTTCTCTTCCGTTCAGTGGTCCACGATTCCCCTACTAGGCTCCTGTCTTGGCCAAGTTCGTATGATCGCTGTTGTTCCTCTGCCCCCATCTTCCACTTTCACACTTGTCACTTCCTCCTGCAAATGTTAATTAGATGCTTTTATTGGTCAGTTGTGCCCTTTACCTTCACTGATTTTTTCTTTTAAGTTTCTTATAAAACCAGTACTTGTAATAAGTTTTTATAATAATTCAGTCTACCTGCTTCTCTACCTTGATTCCCAAACTCTGACAGAGATTAAATGTGGATATTTAAGTTCAGCCAGATTCTGGGCAAACCAGTCCTCCCTGGTCTTTTTCACATAACTCATGTGCCAACACATAGTAGGTATTCACATAGTAGGCATTAGTGTCCTCTGTTCTTCTAGGCTTTTGTTCGTTCTATGGGCACACAGATAGGGGCACTGGACTAAACTCCCAAGTCTACTGATGCCCTGACGAGCATGTGTTCCCTTACAGGTTGTTTGTTAAATTGTCATTTGGTTGTTGATAACTTTTGTCTTCAAAATCCATGACTTTTTCTCTCTCACTAAAATCTCTTGCAGTAAACCAGATGCAGTGGCGCACACCTCTAATCTCAGTGCTCTGAGAAGCTGTGGCAAGTGGATCATAAGTTTGAGCCTACCCTGGGCAATTTAGTCATTGAACAAGACTCTATCTCAAAATATGAAATTAAGAAAGAAATGGAGTGCCAGGGGTTTAGCTCAGTGGTTCCGGTGCCTGCCTTGCAAGTGCAAGGTCCCAGGTTTGATGCCCGGTAACCACATACAGCAATAATGGGTGTGGAGACTCACGCCCACCAGCAATCAGTACCACATACCATAGTGCCAGGAGGGGTGGTTCACGCCTGTAATCCCAGCACTTGGGAGGCAGAGGCAGGAGAATTGCTGTGAGTTCAAGGCTGAGCTCAGGGCCAGCCTGAACTACAAAAGTGAGAGTCTGCCTCAAAAAAATAAGAAAATATGTAGCTCATTGTGAAAGCCCTGGGTTCAGTCCCCAGTACCACAGAAAGAACAACAAAAAAGCACTGCAAAATAGGTGTTCCCCACACATTGGAACACACGCTGATCCATCATGGAATAGTCTTTTGTTTTTGAAGTTTTCCAAGCTCACCCAGAGAGTTTCTCAGCAGAGGCAGAAATGGAATTCATAGCTTCTGACTTCTAGATTTTAAACTTAAAGTATGAATATCATCTGATTTCTCTGAGAAGAGTTCCTAATTTTCTTATAAGGAAATATATATCTGAATTTGGGGATGCTTAAATTTTGATTGATGGAAGTAATAACTTAGGGTTCACAGGATCATAAAATGTTATAGCCGGGAGATATCTTTTTAATCCTCAGTGCATTTCTCTTTTACTGATGAAGGGCAAGGTCGTATAGCTGTAAGTGCCAGAGAAAGTATTCACAGGTGCTCCGGCCTTCTGCCAATTTGTACTGGAGGTTATGCTAGTGTCCTTTCACTGAGTGAACGTTAGTGATGCGAGAACTTTTAAGAATCATATTCTGCTGCTTGTGTTTTACACTCCTGTGTGTAGTGAGTAGAAGGGGCCTATATGTGCAGTTGACAGCTTTGTGGTACAGTTTAGAAACTGAGTTAACCTGAAGATTCCCAAAGTGGCAGAGGCTTCGGTCACTGAAAGAAGACTGGGTAATTAAGAATCAACTGTCAGATCTCTATTTTCTGTCATCCTGTGAGTGATGCATGTGAAGAACCTATACGAGAAATTTTAAGGAAGCGTTCAGGAACAGTTTGGAAACTGAGGTAACTGGAGGACGCCTAATATGGCATAACATAGGTGACAGAGAAAGGCTTGGTGGGGGCTGGGGAGTTAGCTCAGTGGTTT